>JAHZNG010001156.1:4329-22908 GCA_027744375.1 Orchesellides sinensis | reverse complement strand
TACGTGGGTTTTTCAAACTCTAAAACTTGTATTTTATCGTAATCTAAACATGTTGTACAATTTGTATGCGTGGGTGAGCAATTGTCGGGATAAAGTAACTTATATTTAATACGATGCAAACAACATACGAATACAATTACCTTAGTGGTGATACGAGATTCTGAGTTTTTAGTTATGCCACCATTGCATATTAGATTTTCTTGTACTTATTAAAAGTATTACATGCACACGTTAGAGAGGTATTAATGACATAAATGAACCAAAGATTAATGTTTAGTAATTGAAGATAATTAATCATGATGCCCTAACGTTTATATCAATCCATTATGCTTTAGCATCTTTGGTCTCTTTCTCAAATTAACTTTACGTACAAGCAAAATATAAACTGATAAGATGTTGGAGGAGTAGATTAAAGTTGCACTTTAATTTGAATTAAACCTTCTTTACTGCATGGAAATGGTTATTTATTAAAACGCTTGGATCAGAATATAGGATTTGCTATAAACTATGCATCTTATGAGCTTATTAAAACACTAGTTGAGTTACAGAGTACAAAACTCGTTCTTACACTGGCTTAAGTTAAGTTATAGTTATAAATCTTCGGAGTTAATAAAAAAGGTAATTGATGATGGGATAGGCAGATCATATTCACATTATCCATACAAATACATATTAGTACGTGTCCACTCCATAATTCATATCCATTAAATGTTAGCTTTAGAAGGTCAAAGGAACTCTTGATGATTTGTCATCATGATTAAAGATGCATTACGTAATATAAAGAAACTTTTTAGGCTTACACCGGTCTGTCAGTTATGATTAAACTACTGTCAGACCTACACTTCTTATAATTCCAATTTCCTAAATAGCAATTTTGTTTTAAATCAATTAATTAACAATGTCCGCATCCTCACTACCAATTTATTTCGTTGACGCTTTTACAACAAATAGAAACGCTCCTTTTACTGGGAATCCCGCGGCTGTATTGTTTCTGAATTTCGACGTAAGCGTAACTTACATTAATAAGAAAAGTAATTAATTAGTAAAATTGGTTCTCAAGATTCTTTAATGTATTTTGCACAGGATGATATTTCGGACGATATAAAACAGCAAATATCAAATGAGGCTAATCTAAGCAATACAGCTTTTGTATCCTTTGGTTGGAAGAACGATGAAAAATTACAACCAAAAAGTGCGGAACCCAACGCAGCTCCAATTATTAGACGCACCATTCGTTGGTTGACACCAGTAAGGGAAGTCCCTTTGTGTGGGCATGCAACTGTTGCAACAACCAAAGTTCTTGTGGAAGCAGTTCTGTTTGCAAATGACCCTTCATTAAGGTTAAAAGATGAAGTGATTATTGAATTCGAATCTCGGTTCAGGGGAACTCTCGGAGCTGTTTATGATTGTCGGAGTGGGAGAATCACTTTGAATTTTCCAGTAAATCTAAGCTACCCTTTGTATACAGACGGTGAAGCGTGGGCAGAGCGATTAATTGAAGCTACTGTGTTTCCTGAGCTTACAGCAGACTCCATACAAGATATTCAGTACTCTTCCTCTGCCAAAATAATGATATTGAGATTGGGGGACCATCTAAATGAAAATGACATACGAAGAATCAGTCCTGATTTTGGGAAACTAAAGTCTATTCCAAATTGTGAAGACATGTTTGGGGTAATTGTGACAGTGAAGGGGAAAAATGGAGATGTGGAGAATGAGAGACCCCATTTTTACTCTCGCTTCTTCGCCCCATGGGTTGGAGTGAACGAAGGTACGTAAATATTACACAATCCAATATTTTGTAATGTAAATAATGCTAATTAACCCAGATTCAATTTTTGGTTGAATTTGAATTTAGATCCAGTCTGTGGAGCTGCGCATACTGTTTTGACACCTTATTGGGTCAAGGACTATTTTAACGGAATGGTCAAATTTGGAGAGACGCTATTAGCAAGGCAGCATTCTGCTAGAGGTGGAAATCTGTATTGTACTTTGTTGGAAAACGACCGTGTTAGTATAGGTGGAGAGGCGAGAATTGTAATTAAAGGGGATTTAAAATACGAAAATTGATTCTTATGTATGAATAAATATTAATTCGATTCTAATTAAAAATCACCTCCCAATCACAACTGTTTCTGTTCTTGAACTGTAATATTTATATTCTTGACATCTGTTGCCTCATAAAGAGGAATTCTGTGTGTAGTGATGTCTATTTTCATTAAAATAAAAATAGTAGTCCCTACACTTGTGTTTGACGACGGCAAGTTAGATACAACTGATATACTTATGAACTAATGAATTTAAAAAAGCGCTTATTGTAGAATACATCAATTGGTTGCAATTTATTCGTCAAAAATTCATTGCGTTTTAATAACATTCATTCATTAAAACATTTTTCTCTAATAATAATTACAAAACAATGCAGTCAAAACAAACCTCCTTAATTGTAACAATGCTTTCTCTTTCAATAAAGCCTAAACAGTAACCTATACGGTTTAAATCAAACATCAATTTTTTTACAATATTGGTACAGGATGTATGTATGCAATTAAATATTTACAAGTACATATTTCATAATGATACGGTTTGGCCTTCTTATAACTTTTAAACCTATTATGATTATGTTTAAAAGTGCTGTACAACATTTGCTAAAATATTTTAAATGATATACATTTATGAGTTGCATAATCAAAACTATTTATTTATACATTTAACAATTTTTCTATACAAAATATTTTATTTACAGTGTGTTCACCTTATCATCTATGGAATAGCCTCTTTTGCTTTGTATGCAAAGTAACAGAATGAGAATATCATTTGTAGTCAACACGCAAGTCAAAAACTTAGTATTAACTGTGCAGTCAAGTGTTTTAAAACTAAAAAATAGGTAAGCTTAACTATGAAAAAAATAATAATACAGGATTTGTAAAAACCGGAATGTTAAAAGTATAATAATAATAATGAAATAGTTTAATTCTGAATAACATTGTTTCAATAATACCAAACTAGCTGCCAACTTTCCAATAAAAAATGCAAAATTTCTGTGTGTTGTATTATTGGGAAATGGACCCGTGGGGGTAATTAAAGGGAATTATAGGGCTGTAGTTAATACATGATAAATTGCTCGTTTCTGGAATATAACGTTTTCGTTTCGCTTGTACATGTTTCTTGTGACATTCTACTTAAATAACAAATTAGTTAGATACATAAGTCTTGAGTCCACCCCTGAACACGGCTTGTTCTTACAAACTTACAACGTTACAGATCAGTTCAACTTAATCATGCATCTGCATTCATGACATAATACCTCATGTCATATCCTTTTTTTAAATTTTAATATATTATCTGCAGCTCCATATTATCTGTCGTAATGGAAAGGGTTAGTGCCAGTGAATACATATAAATTATGTAAAGCACCATTGTTGGTTTCCCTATTGTTTGTCGCTATTTCTACTCGTCAAAGCCATTGTCATCATCGTATTCATCATCCGAGCTGGAGTTACCTTTACTACACTCACACGCGCAGGCAGTTATAACTGGATGTCGAACCTGAATCCACCGACATTTTTTTGCCTTGTCATAGTCTTGACAGTGCCACCTTAGAAGCACCTGAAATATGAAAGATGATGTTAACAGTTGATATTTGTCGTTATGAATAATTATACTTATGCATCCTAACACAAAGTTTCAGAGGATGAATTTACCTTGTATTCAGCCTCACTCGGTTTACAGCTCATGCCTGGTGGAATTGAGCACGACCTCTCTGAATGGCACTGCCCCTCTTTTAGCCATCTCGGCCAAAAGCGGACCCCCAAATCCCTCCACTTTTCAATGACGGGACATGACGTGTAAGCCCAAAGAAACTGTACAAGTTTCCTTCGAAGTTTTGGTGTAAGTCTTGTTCTTAGCTTAGTTCCGTCTGGAAGTGAGAGTGCGCCGTATTGCAACTTCCGAATGAATTTTGGCACTTGGTTACCTTGTTCGTCATTCTGTATCAAAAATCAGCATTTTAAAGTTGCATTTTTAATATTTTTGATGTGCTAACTTACACCGACGTCACCTACACTTACCTCATTAATTGGAACTAGCCTTCCTTTCTTATTTCTTTTAAATGGAAACCTCATGGTTCCATTGGGATGTGTTGTTAGCTCAAGCGGCCGTCGAATACTCATATAATTTGGATCAAAATGTTTGCCTAGTTTCATTCGCAATTGTCTTATATCCATTTCCTCCACTCTAGGGTCATACTTGGTTCCAACAGGCTCCTGAAGCTTACGTATGGGGAAAAAATCTTTGGCTGGGGTAGGCCGCATAAGGTATTGTTGTTGATTGCTAGAGTACTTTCTTCCAGTATGGGCTTTGACTCCTAAAATGAAGAATGCGCTTCCATCCTGGTCAACCAAACTGAAAAACATTAGCACTGCCAAGTAGCTCACCCAAAGGAAATCCTGTTGATTAAACAAAACGCATACATATAGATAGATGACCACTTCAGTTCAATATAGAAGTGAAAACATGTATCATTTTGTCAAAATATTCTTCATGCAAACTATCATCTCTCTGCAATATGTCATATTTTAATTTTAAAAATGCAGGTGCTTCGATTTTAAAATGGTACAAGAGCAATGAACCGGAAATGCCTCTGATATGACCTCAATACGCTTTTAGATTGGCTGTTCCCATCAACAATTGCAGTTTATCAGTTTCATCATAAATTTTCACTTTTCATTATCATACCTAGAAGGTGTGTAGGTATTAGCTAATTTGCAACTGCGTGTTATGTTTTCCCAAAATCAAGGTTTGGTTCACCTGAACCTCAGAAATTCATATTATTATGCGATATCATAACAAAATTCCAAGAATCGGTATTTTCACCTTGGCATGCTAGCATTTAAATTTGTTATTATGTAGTCGTCAATATTTCTTTACGCTACCACCATAAACATGTCACAAAATTCCATAAGTGAAGCCAACACGAGAAATAATAATAATATCGTGCTGAATTACCTTCAAAAATCCGAACATGACGCTCTTTCATATTATCAAACCCAAGTATATAGCACATGTGCAAACTGCCCTTATCGTTAATTATTAATTCTTCAGAGTTGCCATATCTAGTCAAACTCATTTTATTGATTACACACTAGACCAGAGTTTCATTCATGAAAACCCCAACAACATAGTTATACATGCATATAGCGGGGGTGGCTTTTGTGACAGCAGAGCAGCGACTTTATTGCGTTAGCGGGGGTGGAAGGTATAGAGATAATGTAAAAATTCCTCTTACTGGCCATTTTAATTAGATATTTTGTCAAGATGATCCCTCACATTTTTAACTTACATTTATGGGAGGACTAAAGCTATAATGCAGGCACCATATATCTTACCTCTACTTTTACTGCTACTTTTTTGACACTGTACACTGTGTGTGGATATTAATTGATGGTCATCGCCATCATCATCATCTGTGTCGTCAAGTTATTTAGTTTCATAAGATTATTACTGCTGCACAAAATAGAAATAAACCTTATTTCTTGATGATATCGCTGATCCATTCAATTCATTGCGTACATAGTAAAGCAGCAGCAATATAACGCCATAACGCTACACAACGATGAGTTTTTAAAGGTTGGTGTTGAAAATGATGATGACGATGGTCCTACCCTAAACTCATCCATATCAAGTGGCTAATTACATATGGATTTCAAGGAGGGGTCCCTATCCTCCTTCTTCTCATCATCATCAGTAACAAACAACAACAGCAGCAGCAGTCATAAACTCGGAATGATTAGCTGGTAGAGATTTGTGTCACAATACACCCCGTCATAGTCATCCCCTCAGTAGAAAAAATGCACAAGACGGAGTAAAAATAAAATGCAATAGAAAATTCTCGTTAATAAAATGCTTGTTACTGGCCTGGGTTATTTTAATTGTAATACAATATATGCAAGGCAATGACAAAACAATAACTGTGCCACTAAATATACAAATACACTAAAATTTATTGTTGTAAAGTACACATGTGTAAATATATATTTCTTGTTTAACAAGGTGAAACTTACTGGACATGACATTTTTTGAGAGAACCGTCGCATGGAGGACATTACAATGCAACCGACATTATATTTTTTACACGTGACAAGGGACTGATGACTACTGACACAAGAGAAGAAGGTTTGTGCCTGTTTATGTACATATATGTCACCGAAAATCTTGTCACATACAAACACACACGGCTAATCGTCTCATGTTACAGTGTGTAAAAATATCCTACCATAATTAGTAAAATTGTAAGCTTTTTATTGTAAGGCCGATCCTACAAAATGCCGACAGAAACTTATAGTATTATGCAAACTGTAGTAAATTTAGTACTGATTAAATCACCATTTTTTATTATGAGTTCGCTTTTATTCTATTCTCACACCTGCCATTCTTATTCCATGTTCCTGCCACTCAAATCCAGTTTATTTTGTGTTTAGTGAGTATATTTATGTTGTATGTCGCATGACATTTGATAATAATTATTGAAAGCAAACTGAAATGTCATTGACGATGAGGGAGCATTTAAATATACACAATAACCCACACCTGTTGTATGTGTGCTCTTGTCAGAATGTGCCGATCCTACTGGTATCAAGGTTTGTTTCTCGTTTCATAAGATTTAAATATATTCTCAAAATGTGGTGGTGGTGAGTCACTTTGATAATTTTAAATTCATTCATTTACACAAAAAGGCCTTACAATCCTATAAAAAAGAAGAAAAAAAAACAGAGTAAAAATATCATCAAAGCAGAACAAAAATTATTGTTTGAAACCACTCCTTGAAAAAAGCGAAAATCAGTTCATAACGAACATGATACTATAATATGGGAATTGAATTGAATAAGGGAATTTTGTGAGGGGGATGAAAAATAAGTCAAAGCTTTGACGTACTTGACGATAATGGTGATGCAAAGAGCTTTCAATAATAATGATGGTGGTGATGATGAGATCAGTAAGTAAAAGGAGAAGAAAAGATGAGATAATTCCTTTGCATAAAATTACGAGATGCCTTTAACCATCCTTTTTATTATTATTATTTCGATCATCTCATCCTCTTTCCTAAACATAAATAATTAAATAATAGACAAGCCAGTGCCAATGCCGCCGCTTTTTAACCATGAATGAAGACAAACACTTAATATTTAGCTTGACACAACACGCAAATCTATGTATGTATGTAACATCATAGGCAGTGTTTAGGTATGAAAGAGATAGTCCTTCTGAAATAAGATTTAATAACCCGAGGACCATAAAGCTTTTGTATTGTACTTTTTTCTTCTTTTTTGAGTAGAAGATAACAAAAAAACATCAACCCTTTTGATATTGAAATGATTCGTGATGGATGAGATTGTAGTAGAAACGTATGCGTATACGACTCCCCCATTCATTTTATTCGTTTACTTTGCCTTCTTCTTGTCCGGTTGTAAATTACGTTCATTCATTCATCCATTCATTCATAAGATTTACTAATTCATGGAAAAATGCTGCTGCTGTAGTAAAGTACAAAGACGAAGAACAAACATAGCATACCCTTTTATTTCTTTTTTGTTATTACTCCAACATCCATTACGTAAGACAGGTAAGGGTAAGGTTAAGGTAAAGTTGGACATGATGTTACTTAGTTTTCAGTACAAAAATTGTAAATTGTGGATATATACCTATGTGCTATGTATACCATTTGATAACACTTCTTTTTGTCTACCTTGACAAGTATACAAGGATTGTCTTAAAGTAATTTAGAAATTTCTTTTATAAGAAAAGTTATTAACCGTACATTTTCTCAATGTATGAATATCTTGTATTCATTCCCTAAAAAAATTATGAATGAAATGCACTCTCACATTTAACTTAATGTTAGATTCTCAGTGTGATTATTTTAGCTACACACATTTTAGCTGCTGCTGCTCCCTTATCCCCTAGGAATGGAATTTGGATTGGATTTTTATGAATGAACACAAAAATACTTAATAAAAAAAGTTGTGAATGGGCAATAAGCATTTGAGAATGGGTATGAACGTGGCCATATTAATACTTTACCACCAGGGGCTATCATATCAATATGTATGATAATAATAATCATGCTTACATGCTAGTAAAAATGTTAGACAGTTGAATGAATGGGCTCGTGGTAACGTGCTATATTCAAAGAAAGATTTTTATGAATGAACTGACTGCGCGCGGTGGTGATTGCTTACTTTTTAATGCTACATTTCTACTATAAAATATGAATGTAATTATTAGGTAAACAACCAAAAGTGGAATTTTGCACATTATGCAAATTACTACTCATCAAAAATGAGAATGGAAGGGGGTATTATGGAAAGGGTTGAAAAAAAAGTTAATCTATTTTTTGCAATGTCAGGTATGATGGGGTTAAAAACAAGTCGCTGACTAATCCCATCATTAAAAGGGAAAAGATAAGATGAATAACATTTTTGGCTTGGAATACATTAGTTGCTCCAGAAATCATGAATCTTTTTTAATTATTCCAGGTACATCTATTATTTTCCTGGTTTATCTTAACATTTGTTCGTACGCGGTTAGGATATGGATATATTATACATTTTGAATTTATTATGATATGGTTTGATAACATATTAATAACATTCATTAGCTTTTACATTGTGAGAAATAATGTATGCAGAGGTTACAGTTAAAATAGTCTAGAATGATCCATTAAAAATTCATTAAAGAAGGGTCACTATTAAGTATGCAGGCTGAAGAAAACCACATTTATTTAAAGATGAGCTCAGCCGCTCCCGGTTCGGATAACCCATATAATATTATAATGAGCCAAGCAGCCAAACCACAAGGAGTCTCTTTATCATCATGATTAATATTGTTAACAATATAGTATGCCATGGGTTTGGCTTGCCCACTTAATGAACTATGAAGTATCACAAACAGTGAAATAACTTTTGGTTTGCAGGACAATATATACCATATTGTTCCATGCACTCGATAACAATCTGTCAAACCTTTTCCTGATAAATACATCATAGTTTAATTTGAAAGAAACTTAGAATCCAATGTCCGACGAATTGTGCTGTAGTCCTTAACGAAGACTTGAAAAGAGCTTCACAGTGATGCATATATCACACATCATAAATATCTATATGTACATCTACTCTGAACATAGCTATTATTTATGAATGATGATATCATGCATTGCAAATATCATTTGTTATATTTCCTTTCAATGTCCATTTTTAAAGGAGCTCATAATCATTATTGGCAATCGCTTAACAAAATTTATTATTTACATGCGTTTTAATATAGACATACCAAGCTCGTAAACAAGAATCTACTTCTACTTTGATATATGAGCCATAACCTATTCCATTATTTTTGCACTCATCTCTCATTTGCAAAATAATTTGCAAAAAAACATAATATAATGTGTACATGCTACATTTTATGTGCATGCATAAATAATGTTCAAAAAACCTATCCCACATACACACACACATAGTTTATGATCGCATATGAAAATTATATATGTATTTTTATTCTTCTTTAGGGTAAGGTTCTCTGTAGTACCACGCAATAAGATCATTTTTCTCAATGAAAGTCGTTTCATATAAAAAGGAATACGATTAATATATACAAAAAGCCATTTCATCTTTGATGATACTATGTAGGAGGAGAAAAGTTTAGTAGGGGGTTGATGGCATTTAGTGTATGAGGCTTAATGGTGTGGTGGTGGTATATGGACTGATGGGATTGATATTTCGATGAGTCATCCCAAACAACTAGTTTTGTACATAAAAACAAACATTTATAGCTAAGATAAGAGAGCTCTTTCAATTGTTTCATTCATTCATTCATAGTTTTTTTTGTTCAGTTTTTCACACGTTATCACTTTTGTGATGGAGTACAAGACAGAGATTCAATCTTTAAAAGACCCACCCAATTTCCAGAAGAGATGAAAATAACACGACAGGTAAAGACTCTCCATAGTTGTTATTACTGAGTTAAATTACTACTATGAGATTATCACCATCATTATATTGTTTTTTGCTAACTTATATAATGAATGAGTGGCGGAATCGGTAAGACTAGATCAGACTAGATCATTTTTGAAAGTAGAGTCTCCATACTTTCCTTGCCATTCCTTACTCCTACGTTTTAATGAAAAGGGTTGACTGGAAAATGTTTGAATTTATTTTTATGCATAAAATCGAAAATTTCATAAAATATGAATGAAGTAAACCTAGTATGAATGACTGGTCGGTAGTAATCCTAACTCCAGTTTAATCTGCACGGTTTGGAATAATCCTTTGTATCTTGAAAGGTTAAAGTTTTTCCAAAAAAATTGAGAATATGACTTGCATGCCATGTTATATGTCATAAGGAAGTCCACTAATTACAGGTGTTTACATACTTTTAGGAGTGATGTAACATTTCAACTTTTTATCTTGTTTACAACACCAGCGATATTCTTACTGTTCATCGTTGTGGCATCAAGCCAAAAGATATCTCTTTGTTTTCTCTGCATGTTCTGCTGTAAAGCGCCAAGTTGTCTCATGTCAACCCTTTTTGTGAGAGATAATGTTTCATATTGTATTTTTTATAATGCTAAACTGTTATTGCTGTTTGTTTAAACGACTGTTGCTTTACTGAGGTTTCTTTATATTTAACGAGCTAAAGATGCCGTCAGGTTCATTTATGCATATAAATATCTTTTTCTTTTATCATACACAAAATGTAGCATCGTTAATCCTGAAATTTGCTCCAGTTATGTCATTTTTACATGAATTTCTAAAATTGCCAATATGCTCCTTGCATAAATTTTAGTTGGACAGGGTTGGTCGGTTAGTCGTACCAATTTATTTGTGCATTTCTCCCAAATCTTTTAGGCATATTAAGTAGTGTCACTCAACAATGGTGATAGTGGTAGTCACGGAATAAACGCACAAAACTATATTACTAAGTACATAATGCTAACGTACGCAATACAATATACCTAATACTCGGTCGGTGCATTAGCATAAGTGGCCGAATCTGTTGTTGAGTCTCCATTATAATATTATTCAAATCAGCGTTGGGCTACATTTGAATAGTATATGTATGAGCATTAATGAATTTTATACGAAGAATTTATATACCCGACTGTATAAAAAGATTGCTCAATTTTGGTTTCTTTTTATACAACTCGTAAACTAGCGTAAAAACTTAGGTGGTGGTCGTCGTTTGTGGTGGTGGTGTGGTTGCCTTAACTTTTTTAATAAAAGAGATGAGCTCATGTTTCTTTTCAGGTTACAGGTTGTTAGTATTACACACACAAAGTGTCTAACTATACTTGCGTTTTAGGCTGATGATCTTTTTTCCTCTATTTTTCTCTTTGTGTAATAAATGATGATGGTTTTGTGAGGGTAGTCGAAAAGGGATGGAATCCGTCTGCTGCTAATGTTTTATTGAAACAGTGCATTCTATAATTATGGAAGATATATTAATTGTGATTTTGAAGTTGCGGTTTTTTAAAATACCCTTCAGATAAAAATGTCAGAGAATGTACTGGCTGCAGAGATTTAAACCGAAGAATGCGCAAATATTGTTTTCAAATGACTTAACGCATACTATGTACGAAATATTATCTCATTACTTTGTACAATCTTTTCCAGGAAATGATTGCTTTAGAGAGAGGATGTGCCAAAAAATATTGATATTTCTGCAATACAATATGTACAAGATGTCCTGATAATAATAATCCCTATTCTGATATTAACGCTGTGCCGATGCCTCTGCAAGTAAGCATGGCATTTAATGTATTATACCTATATAAGCATTGTTATTGCATCCTCATATTTCAATAGTTAGCTTTTATTATAGTTTTGATATGTGTGATTTGAATATAAAAATAATTTCTCATCATTAATTCACCCATTTGTATAACAGTCTACAAAAAACTCACACGATCAACCGATGATGATCTCATATTTGTTCTCATTATCATAATCAGGAGTGAGATGCTATACAAGTAATAATCTAATGGAAGCAGATAAAAAGTGCCAAAATTATGCATTTTTATAAACCTCTTAAGTACTCTTACAAACAAACTTGTAATTTGCAATCTCATATGTGTAAAAATGCGAGCAAAAGTGAAAGACGTTTTATATTACTAGCACAATTACGATATTAGAGGTAACGCTTATGCTTATACATTTCCATACAGAATGTGTGTACCTAGTTAGGTAACTCGTTGTCGTCTTGTAGTCTACCAAGGAATAAAAAAGGTATCAGAATATATGTAATTGAGAGAGAAGTAACCCACGATCTCATATAAAAACCGTATTTTAACAATATTAATAACATACATTCCCACAATCATATAGGCAGGTGTTTTATACACAAAATAAGTAATTTGAATATAGTCAGTCAGTCTGCCAAAATTCATTCATCTTTAAAAATACCTTTATATATGTATGTATACTTGTTCAAAATGTAACCCTTTAATGTACCTCTATGTTTGAGGTATATCATTGTACTTTTTGTATCACATCACAAAACATGAAAAAATTTAATGGGAGTCATTTTTGAAGATGAAATGATTCGTAATCACAAAATCACATCCCATTATTTACATCAAAGATTTCTTTCTCATATTATTCGGGTGCTGCTGTTTCTGTACGTAATAAACTCTACAACCACCGCCGCCACCGACTCTTGAAGACAAAAATTATGCCGCATATAAATTTTGTTATTTGTTGTTATTACTTAATAGCTTTGAGGCAAGCACCACTTGGGAATGGGAATCTTTTTAAAAAATGATATCGTGTGAGCATTTTGAACACATAGGAAAAAGAAGACATCTCGATATAAAAAGCTGCCGAGCCTTAAAAAACAATAGTATGTACATAAGGTATACATACATACACTTGTATGGCTTTACCTATAGCTATATTATTATTTGCTAGTGCTCTTGATAATTTATTGCCTTATTAACTGACAAAGCTAACTGGGTGGCTCAGAGGGATCACAAATGTTTATCGTTGATTGTCATTTTTTGGTTTTAACCTTTTCATTGTGTAAAACTTCATGTGTAGAGATCATTCATTGATCTCTTTACGTCTTTCGCAGGTACGCTTGTGAGAAAAACTTGCAAAAATTATGACGTTACATTTTGAATTGTCGTTTTTTTCTGAATAAAATATTATGCAAAGTAGTACACACTTAAAAGCCAAAGCCAAACGATGAGATCAGCTGAATATGACGATAATGATGATGAGGTAATTATATTTAGAGCATGTGTGTATGTATTAACAGGTATCTATACTTTGTGTGTCGGAATTATAATATAAAACAATGCAAAGTAGCGTTTTTTTTGTCTGAAAGTTTTTTTTTCAAACTTTTACTTTCTACATCGTCCCATCACTCAAGTCAATCTCTTCCATCTCTATCTTGATTTTTTTTACAGGATGGGGTTATTTTTAGTTTGAGATAGACTGACGTAATTTTTATGGAATATTTTTTCTTCCATGTACAGAATATTTTTGTCCCACACAATATATGTACACTTGACTGACAAAAGGTGTGCATGCAAAAAATCCCTCTAAGGTCATTTACCATAAAACATTCCGTATTATTGTAATGTAAAATTGAATTTAATGAACGGAAATTACTTAACTGGTATGCTTTACTTATTTTACTGAGCCTGAACGTAAATCATGCTATTTTTAGCCTAAATTAAAATTTAGGGTTCGATTATGCCTGTAATTAAATTAGCATAATTTGCAATTTATATTTCGTTTAAAAATTAGGATTTTGTTTAATTCTAGTTCTGCTTCTATTCTGTTGATCATTAGCATAACCAATGATGCCGTTATGTAACAGGTAGAGATATTTTTAGTTAATTTTTTACATATACATAGAAGGGCGAGGTTAGAATGTAGTGATTTACATTGTCTCTTTATTTAAATCAGGTACTGATGAAAATGTGTAGGAGTAAACAAAAAATTGATGATTGAGCCACAATGAGCGGAAATGGACTTTAGGGCACGATTCAGGATGAACTTTTGAATATATAATATATGGACTTGTTTTGTCCCAATGTTTTTCCATTATCCCACCGACTGAAATCTACATGGCAGTTGGAAAAAAGAATTCGTAAATTTATAAAACATGCATGGTTATTGGAACCTAAATAAATTGCTTTCTAGTTATGATACCAACCCCATGATCGTGAGCAATACTTTGTAACATTGTAAAAAAACTAAAACTAAATAGTTTTGTTGTCTGTAATGCACTAAAACCATAATTACATAAATGCAGTATATTTCCAGAGCTACCTATACACATTTCCGCAAACAGGAACATCTCGTTTCTTAATTTTATATTTTGAATGGATATTCTAAATCTTGAATGGATATGGATCTAATATGTAGGATATTTTAAAAATTGATTTATATTGAAAATAGATAAAGACGAAAGGGAGTGACTCTTGTTTACTTTAATTGAATAATTACGATACTTGTTCCAATCATGTCCGTGTTTTCTCTTTTGGACAAATCGAAATAAATTTGTCAACACATATTACGTTGTATGCTTACCTAAACATGCAATTTATTGCATTCAGCCAATCATTCAAAAATGTTAAAATTAATGCATGCAGAAACTTTTTGCTAATGATAATGCATTTTCTTAATGACATTAAATGAACCAAAGATCACACATTCTGATTGATGACTTGCTCAAACTGTGTACTGCACACATATTCCTGTCATCACATATCACATCACACACATAACATATTATTTTTTACGTACAAGTACCATTGACAGGCCAAAGCACCCACACACAATGAAACACACTTATTAACTCGACACGACATGACACGACCAATCAAACAAGTCACGTAGCCGTCTCCTGACATTTTATTTGCATTGAATCGACTCAGTATTGAATACATGAAACTGCACAGAATACGAACGACAAAAGGCAACGCACCGATTTCAGACTTGAAATGCCTGAATCTAGTTTTACATTAATTTAAAAGGCAAAAAATGACATAAATACTTGAAAATCATAATCCTATTTGATTAGGGACAGGGCAGATAACTATAAAATTTGAAAAATTATACCCACTATAATTATTTTGCTGTTTTCGTTTGTGTACTCTATAGAAAGCAAAAACTTAAAATCCGCGTTTACAAAGTAAAAGTATTACGTAGTTCTTACCTGAGTGATGACCATTCTGGAACAAACCATCATATAAGTTTCAAAAGTTAACAAAACAACAAACTGACACTTTCCACACAAAATCTATCTTATGTCGAAATGTTAAACGGATTTTCTGCAATAGGAAAATACTTGAATAATTCATTAATGTAGCATTATAAAATTGGCTGCTTTTATTGTTTTTTTTTTTTGGACGGATAGTTCACTTCTGTTACTATTTCTTAATATTGAGCTAACAATTTAACAATCTAATCAACAATTAACATGTTGGCTTTCTTTTATTAATCCATTTCAATCCTTGTTTAATCCAAATACTCTGAAATTGTTTGATGGTATTTGAATGGCCTATCAAAATTTTCATGGTGCATTCTGAGACGAGCATGGGACCGAGGGACTGGGGCTCCTAGATAAAATATGGCTAAACATTTTCACTGACTTTCTTTAACCCAAACAATTTTTGTAACAAAGATTCATACAAATATATTTGTATCATGAAGGGATAAGGCTGGTTTTCATATATCACTGTTGTGTTGTTTCCGATGCACTTTGTTCATATTACGTTAAACTCTTCTTCATTCTTTTTGTAGATTATCGTATGTTCTTGTACTTTCGGTCAGTCGGATGTGACTGAAGCATTGAATCTCAAGTTGCTTGCATATATAATGCATAAATGTGTGATGTGATTATGTGATATTATGTATGTATATATATAAAATCTACAGTATTAAAAGTATATACATATACGACATGCATTTTATATTGGATTAGATCTCTTTGTATCTTGACTTATATATGATGCGGATGACTAGGAACAACGATGACGACAACTACGGCATCGGTATATAGTAAGTAAAGTATAAACTTAAAAGAGAAAAACTGACTTGCAGCTTTTTCTCTTCTTCTTTTTTTGAATGGCAGAGTAATAGTATAGTGATCTCCTCTTGGTCCTCTTCTTCTTCTGGTGTTAGCGTTGGTACATAATGTGTGACAGACTGCTGGCAAAAGCAGGGTATGTCTAATGAAGAACGTCCACAACATAACAGCCAAGCCAAGTTCAAGCATATCATTAGTATCATCATCATCACCATTATGGTCTTTCTGGGCAGCTTTTGCCATCAGCTTTGCAAAGCACAAGTTGAAAAGGTTGAAGGTGCCGTGTGTGGTGGTGGCTTTCTTATGCCAGCCTGAAACATATTATATAGACCGTCGACTTGTTTAGTGGTCAATGGTCAACGTACACAAGCACCCATACGCTACATTGAGCCTTGAAGCGATTTTCATTCATAGATGTTCCAAAAAATGTTCTTAAGGCTCATCATACATCGTTGCACATTTCACTATGATTATGATGGTCATATCATAAACACAATTCTCCTGATTACGTAAGCGTTTGTCGGATCATTGGATTTTTATGGTTTATGCAACCAATTTCATTGGATATAACTAAATTGGTGTTTGAAAAACTACATTTTGAATGCACAAATTTAGTCACATGAAATATGTACCTTTTGCGCTTTTGACATTTTTCTTTTTCCATGATTTTTTCCATGCTTTTTTAAAAATTTCTTCACAACAAAATAACAACAAAAAAGAGTTATGATGAAAGTTCAAAAATGTCCCTCCCGTGTGGTGTGGATCCTTTGTCGACATAATCAGACGCCCCATTCATACCCTGCAAGGGTGATTGTGTGTCGGCCTTCGCTCAATGAACAAAAGGAAGATTCCGAGTCGGATCTTCCACAGTACATTGTTGTATTTAAGGAACATTCATAACGAACAAGTTTTTTATAATGCAAAATGTACCAGTTAGCTTTAGGGAAACATGCTGTCTGTATATCCGTCAATCCTTGCAAAGCGTTTAATACAATTTTTGCAAGAAACAATTGGCAGAAAAAGAGGTGGCTTATGGTAGTCTTAGTCATCATCCTACATTGTTGCAAAAAAATCGCCGGCTCACCATGAATCAATGCAATTAAGACTACTCGGTTACGCCCGCTACTTTATTACACAGGTTTGGTAGTAGAGAAAAGTTAATACCAAAGCCAATCCTTATTTCAAGGCGTCAAGTTCAACAATAGCGATAATCCACCGGCCGAGAACGACGGCTAAACCCTGTTGTAACATGAAACTGCCATAAAGCATGCAATGCAATGAATATCATGATGCAAGAGGCAGACAAGAAAGATTCTGATTTTTCTTTAAAGCGATCTTTGGAACCCCAACCTTATAGACCTAGTCGCAGTTCTTTATTAATCTTAGTCAAAAGTAAAAAAAGACGTGAAAGGAAAAGGTGATTTAGAAACCTGAAATTAATAAGACTTTTATAGAACCTTTGACCTTCTAGCGACCACGTAATATTAAAGCTATTACAAACTGGAAAGTGTAACCTTTTCTCCATTACTGTCACCATCATTAGCACTGAAACATTTGTATTCTTACAGCGATCCAGTGAACTGCGATGTAAGCAAATCAAGCTATTATTGTACTACATGATGTTTATTATCCAGTATAAAACATGCATCGCATTCGCATTGATTACCTATTTTTAAACGAGCATTGAACATGGTAGGAAAAGTAAATGGAAGAAACGCATGTATATTTTTAATCAAGGAGCCTTTTTACCCTTTCTGGTCTCTGACATACACATTCGTCTCAACTTGTATAATCTCATATGGTCCCGACTCACGAATTCACAATGTCACCGTAATTACCTTTGACTGGACAAGAATATTACGTTTCTACAACTTTTTAACAACAACCAGCTCATTTGGCGTAGTTTATGACTCAGACGAGGAAAGGGCACGGCAGAAGCAATGCATTTTTAATTTTTAAGGAGCCATTTTTTTGTAATCTCGGATTTCCTTACTGAGATGAGACTATAATTTTACAAACTGTTTCATACTTTAAATTTCACTTTGATTGTACATGTGTTACTATATTTCTATATTTTTGTATGTCACATATTGCATTCTCCTCACTCATCCACTGCCATGTGAAAGTATGTAGTTTAAGTTAAAAAACATTTTAAAGGTCAAGTTGAGAAAGTTTTCATGATCTAAATCTAAGTTGGTAGTGCAATCTAAATCTAAATCAAAAGCTCCAGTTAAAAAACCTGAAAAGGCTTCAATTGTAATTGCAGCAAAGTACATCTCCCAAAACTCATCAGGTTTAGATGCACAACGCAATTTCATTTAAAACCTTAATTCTGGCTAGTCATTCACGTCAATCATTGTCAGCTCCTGAGATCGAGCATGAATGGAAGCTTAACAGGCCGTGAATTCCTGGAGCATTTTTAGTCAGACAATAGCACGTCATATATACATAAGAAACCACCGTTTAACTGCTACGGTGGTAGTTAAC
>JAHZNG010001155.1:0-12241 GCA_027744375.1 Orchesellides sinensis | reverse complement strand
TGTATTGCTCGTTTTCAACTTTTCTGGATTGAATTACGTGATAGTTTCAATCCTAACCCTGTACATAAGCACTCAGAATGAATTTTGTTTCATATTTACTTTGATGTATGGTATTTCATTGTTGGTATATTAGCATAGGATCTGGCTTCAATTGATTTTCTCAATTTCACCCTCCGAATACTTTATTATTAAAAATCGTGATTTTGTTTCCCTACAAATTTTGAAGTAGAGAAAGCTCGGGAATAATGGAAGGGTTTGTTAATGCAATATCATGTTAGGATAAAATAAAGATTGATTACATGTGAATCAAGGGTTCAACGACATTTGTGCAATACAATATTGTGAAAGAACATATTACTGTTTTATTTTTCACCGTTCAGTTGTATCTTTTAACAGGCCTCTTGAAGAAAGTGCATTGTAAATGGTGCTTTATCTATTCAACCTCACTTCTCTATATCCAGTCACCAGTTCATTCCAAAATTACCTTATTTTCGCACATACTTTTATGTGGAATCCGATAACCTTTCCGGGAGAAATAAAGCTTGTCCATTTTGCGAATATGTTTTGATTCTAGATAGAAGAGTTGAACAGTCTCTTGTGTATTTTTAGTAGCAGCAGCAGAGTGAATTGAACATAACGTGCATGCTGTGCGTCCAAAACACTTCCTCTCATTTTCTTGACTTGTTTACAGGATAATGTAAAGAAGAATGAATTGAACTCTTGTTCTATATTTTATTCCTATCTTTGCCAATTCTTTTCCGCAATTTTATCAGCGGTACATTATTATGTTGCTGTTGAAGCAATACTACGTCTGTCTTGGTGGCTGATGCTTCTTGATAAACAAAAATGGCTTGTTTCGCCTATTGACTTCAAATCGTCCAACAAGTGAAATTGATTTTTTAGCCGATGCCATTCCTTATTTTCCTTTTCTGCCATAGATGTTAGCTTGATATAGTCTTATGAACAACTTAAAGAAGCCTATATACACACAGCTATACGAAATAAAAATATACAGCTTCTGATGCTATTTTTTATGTTTACGAATGTACATACGAATAAAAGGTGGATTGTATAACACTTCATCTTGAGATTCCTCAAGATATGTTGCGTCTAGTACCCTTCCCTGTTTCCTTCGAATGTCCTGCCCTATTTCTACAACAAAGATTGACAGTTGGGTGGCTGCTGGTTGTAAACCACACACAATATATACAACATTTCGCGAATGAGTCTACATTCTATGTTTCATGATTTTTAAACCAGTTTATATTGAGAGGCCGAGGCGACCGCATGGCATATGTATATGTATAGCATTTCTGCATTGATCGTTACCTAAATCCCTACCTAAATGCGTACATACATTAATGGGTGTAGGTTGGGTTAGGTTCATATACGCAACCCAATTTTTTTCTTAGGTACGTATTTTCCTTTCATATCCTTTTATATTGAAATTGTGTTAGCTATCATGTTGTTCTTCCCCGACGGTGAAATTAGAGGTATGGAACTGACAGGATCAGCATCAGCCCAAAGACTTTCGACGGACTATCCAGAGTACACCAGCTGCTTGCTTTTTAGATAATCTAACAAAAAGAAAGCAGCAAAGTTAGAAATGGAAAGTAGGTATCGAACGTGAGCTTAGCTGGAGTGGTGGAGTCAATCTGCCAGAATTTCTGAAACTACATATATCCGTATACACTATGTATATAATTTATGGTGTGAACATATTCTGTCCTTATACATTTTAATAGGTCACCAAAGTTTCAAATTCGATATGATGCGTAGGTGTATTTAAAACAATCTCGCTCATAATGGGTACTGGAATGTTATATCTACCGCCTGCAGATTTAATAGTATCCAATATCATAACAAAAACATCATACACTAAACCTCTATTTCGTAGCATCACACCAGATGTTGTATATAATATGCGAGAGGGAGAAAGTATAGTAAAATACAACATAAAAATTAAACTGGTATTTCCTAGTTGAAAGGCAAGACAATAAAGATGTCAGGATATATTGTACGCTTATCATCATACTCTGAGAGAGACTTTTCGCATTTTTTCATGAAAAATAGGCCGCGAGGAGAAAATGGAAGAGAAATAAAGTGACAACGTATGAGAAGAGTGTACATGTTATTGCTCCTGGCTCAGATCAAGATCAATATCTGCATTTTTTACGTTCTTTTCTTCCTCCATTCTATGACAAAAACGAATTTAGATGGTAACAGCGGAGGACCTTGAGTGTAGTCTTATTGGTATTGTGGACTATCCCGGATAAAACATTTTTAGCATTTTAGTATAATCTTATGCTGAGGCAAAGTTCTTATACCTTTGCTGAGGTAAAATAAATATAAGAATGGCAGAAACGGCTAAAATCCAAAATTGAATAAGTTCCATTCACAGAACATACAGAAGTAGTAGTTTCATAATATTTTTATATTACTATTAAAAACATCATCCAACAGACAAAATATTTAAAAGAACATCTTGTAATTGTTTTAATGATTCATATAACCGTCACAAAACTCTTAACAGAATGACGTAAACAAATATACTGATCTGGTTGTGGATAGTACGGTACACCGATTGACGCAAATGACTCTTTGTAAGCCCTGTGGCTTTCCTCGAGACCTCAGTACATTCATGTGTATTTCGCAAGCCCGATAAATAATATGAATGCAATCTATATGGATGGCCAACGTTAACAGATGTACTAACTTCATTCATTGTTACAGTTTACTATTAGCAATATGAGTGATTGTTGTGAAACGAAGCAAAAAAAACAACATTTCTGTTCTACGTTCTTGTCCTTCCATTTCCTAAGCGCCTTTCACTTGGTCTGTTTAACCGAGCCTACCACACACATACACTGAAAATCGCTCAAACATCTTATTTTTCCACCGACATTTTTTTCTCTGTCTTTGCCATTTTACAGCTGTTCTGTTGCTACTGGTGGTGCTGTACATTCACAATATGTTCCTACTTATTCTTACTTTCACCGTCCCATGTAGCCTGCCAGCACTATTTTGCTTTGACCTATATTACAATAAAAATGTCTCAACTGAGACCAATCGCAAAGTAGCGTCTATAAGGCATTTTGACTTACCCAAGGCCCACTTCACATGGATTCATGCTATAATATGTGGATATATTATGAAAACGGTAACAGACTTTAGTCGCCTTATTTTCTCTGGCATACATATATGAGCAGTTCTAGTGCTCTTGTCTTTCAGAAATAACCCATTATATTGGAGAAAGTGGGTAAAGCTATGTAAAAACATGTTTTTATGTTTACTTTTCAACTTCCTTGGACACACATTGTTCACATAAAAGCTCTGCATGCTCAGACTTCGAAAACCGGCAAGGCTTTTCCCTTTTTTAATGTTTTCTCCTAATACTTATTGATGGTATTATGAATCGTCCTAGAGAAAAAATATGGATCAGGCTCTAGAGATGTAAAAATGAGAGGAAAGAAAGAGAAAGTTTTATTTTTTGTTTGTGGTCGATTATTAGAATTACTGGATGGGATTGCGAATACGAAAAGGAGGATGAGAAGAGTGCATTAGGTTGGAATACGAGAATTTTCCGCTAACTAAATCCCCAGTTGCAGAAGTAGTGGCAATATTAATAGTACAATGCTANAGATGTAAAAATGAGAGGAAAGAAAGAGAAAGTTTTATTTTTTGTTTGTGGTCGATTATTAGAATTACTGGATGGGATTGCGAATACGAAAAGGAGGATGAGAAGAGTGCATTAGGTTGGAATACGAGAATTTTCCGCTAACTAAATCCCCAGTTGCAGAAGTAGTGGCAATATTAATAGTACAATGCTATTGGGTCATAAAGAATGTAGTATCCAGTTCATCCTTTCTCTCTTACATTCTAAGCTGAGCTTTCGATATTAATACATGTCTCCAGCTTAAATCTAACAAGACGTTACAACACAAAACGCAAATGTGCTTAGCTACAGCTGTCTGCTTCTGATATCTTCAATAACTTCGATGAGAATAATAAAGAAGCAACAAGGGTTTATGCCAATCCGCAAAATATGTCGATGTTTCCTAATAAAGAAAAGAAACCCATGAACAGATTCTTTTCTCCATCGGCCATACTGATAAGCAGTTAAACGGAACAGAAAAATGGGACCAAAACTAGAGTTTTTTGCAAGTAAGGAAGAAAATCAATGGAAAGGATTTTTTAACCCTAGCCGTGAGTTGCGACGACATGGAGAAAATTGAGTTTAAATAAAAAACAGCAAATTTATAGGGAATCTCCTGTTGTCGACTGAATTGCTTCCTTTACTTGCCTTGCTAACGGAACAGTAGGAAGTTACTGCATATCGGTATACATAAAGTGGTTGTAATAATGCTGTTACAGTTACGTTGTAGATAACAAGGAACATAGGTATAACGCTGTTTCATACTTGTATAACATGTAGTTTGCATAATATGCTCTAGATGCTAACCTACCTACGTTATTTCACTTGTACGTTATTTTGAGACGCCATATCTTTCTTGCAGAGATGGGAAGCTCTGATATCGCAAACTTGCGGTTTCCTTTCCTATTTTCCCTTGTTATGTTGAGAGACTAGGTAGGTTGCTGCAGTGAAAGTATGTACATAAAATATTTCAAAGTATACCTATGTGCCTCGTGGAGGTAATATTCCGTACCAACCTTTGACCTCTGCGAAATACATAGGGATTCTGCGGTAATAATGCAAGGACACGTTTCTAAGATTCAAAATTTCTTAAAACTTGATCCCAAAAACTTATGGAATTTAATTTCTGTATATTAGTTTTCGTAACGTAATACTTTGGATTGATTGAATTTCCCGAGTATGTCTAAAACAAGCCAAACTGATAGCAAGGCCGATATCAAATTAACAATCTCAATTGCAGTTAAACTAAAAATCTATGCATTTCTCCTATTCTGTGTAACTGCATCTATTATTTCACTCTTCACACCCATTTATAACCGCCCAAAACAACAGGATTTGGCACGCCGTACCAAGACCATACCCATATATTCTCCTTTAAACACGCCAAGTCCTTTTAACTTTACCAGTACTAATCACGGAACAAGTGTGAGTAACACATAGAGACATTTTTAAATCCTACTCCATACATTTTTACTGCCCTTGTGACCATTTACGTAAGACATTTTTTTCTAGAGAAGAGGTTACACTTGTAAATTTTCTCCACTCGGGAAATTAAAGCCATTTCAAGATGTACTAAATACTACATTAAAACCGTAACACTGAAAACTACCACTACACATTTCACATGGGCAGTGCGGAAAAAGCCAAAGTTTTTTAACAGCCAAAAGTATAGTGTCAACAACGAGCTAAATATCCCTTTAAAATGTAAGATTGGATGGTACATAGGAAAATATGGATGTCAGCTTTTTATAAGAAAATACACACCTCTTCTGTACATCCTCTCCTATACAAAAAATTGGTGTACGGTTAAACAAGGAAAATAATACAAGAGCCAGGTTTACCCGCTGTTATTGTCACTTTTTTTTGGAGGAGAAAAGAAACTTTCAACTCTTGCAATTCTCATGACTGCCATTATCTTGGCAATAATGTAATGTAATGCACGGTAGAAGAAAAGCCTTGTTATTATATTACCTCTCCTACCAACACCGCCGCTACAAGTATTACAAACTAACACTAACGCTTTCTTTTTCTACTTTCTATCTCCTTCTTCTTCTTCACCATTTCATATACTTGAAAGAGCACGAAAAAAAAGTGTTTTAATAATGTCAGCGTGTAATGGAAGGATGAAGAAGTAGAAAGAGAGAACTAAAGCTTTTGCTTACTTGGATGAATTCAATGCAATGCGGCAGGAGAAAAAAAAACCAAGAAGAATAAAGATGCTTTTTAATGCTTTTTCTTCTTCTTTTTAGATATACGCAAATATCACGTGAAATTACTTTTCACTACTTCCTCTTTCACTATATACCACACAGTGTACAGCCACTTTTTCTTTTCTGCTCGTCTCAACTCCCTCACACACAGGCAGCCATGAACTCATGTGGACATGAGAAGAGAGAGACGCTCCCTGGGTGTGTGTATACAAGGTGCTCTGGTTGAATTATTTGCCATTTTGTTGAATTATTTGCCATTTTCTTTCAAGTTTTACTTTTCAAAGAAGAGAAAGTAGAGCACGAAAAGAATGGTACATATATTACAATATTAGCGTAATAATAATAGATGTAGTGAGTATGTATTGTTGTAATGGAACTAGTCTGATGCGACATCAACAACAATCATAATAGCATGCATAAGTTGTCCTTCCTTTCAAAGCATAGGCTATATACAAGATCATAATGCGGAATTACTGGGGAAGTTCAAAGTGTTGAGAAGTTTTTTAAAAAGGAGGTGATGACATTAGTGATGATGTGTGCGTAGTTTTCGAAAGTATGGTAGTGTAATGATGACAGTTGACGTGAATGAATATCATGATCATGATGACTGGTAATATAATAAGGACATGCGCATAGATAACACATCATCTGGCTTACATGCCTTTTTTACTTAGTAAGATAATTCGATATTAGAATTTGAGTATAAGTTTGAGCATATAAAAAGCATGCTCAACATGAAATTCTAATTTCAAAAATATATAACGCGAAGAAATATTTTTCTTTAATAAGTTAGTGTCATTTTTGTGATTTCTAAAAAATTTTACATAAAAGTAGGCTTCGGTAAATCAACGATGGGGTCAATTACAAGTCAAATTCTGTAGAATGTGTCACATTATATATTACGATATGATAGGTTTTTAGAACCAGTTCTCATTAAGAGGATACATACTTTTTTATAATTACTTTGCAGGGTTTATTCCTCAGAACTTCCGTAAACCAGTTCTACCTCCTTTTGTCCTGCAATAATATCTTATATACTTTGGTATATCTATTTCTTCTAGGCCTAGCTGAGATGTTTGGCCTACTTTTAAGTAAACTGATAATATGGCATTAGCTTTTGAAGCTTGTCTCAATGTCCTTAAATATTTTATCGGGTGCAAATGAGTGCATTGTCAAAGAGGTCATTGGCTGTGAAAATCTTTGTCTTTATCAATTTTCTTTTGTGAAGTTGCCTTGTTATTATTTATATTTTCATATTGCGTGAGTGTATAATGTGTATACATGTACAAACTGCTCCACACGTATTTAGTATGAAACTACAAGCTCAGACGTTTTATTGACTGATTGTAACTGCTACATCTTGGCACTTCAGGGAACTATCCTGACCTCGATAAAAAAACAGTCAGAACTGTCATCACGAAGCAACAGCAGTAGGAGAAAGCACGAAAACGACAAAACTCGTATATTTATAATAATAACTAGTAGTTAAGGCGAGAATGTATGTAAGGTAGGTAAAAAAGGATAATACAATTTCTACTTATTGTATGTGTTGATATAATACACATAAATGTATATTAGGTTTAGAAAGAAAGTTCACAGGCTCAACTTCCTATTCCTTTCATTTATTTTTTAGTAAAGCTCAAGTTTTAGAATGTTTAAATGTTCATCTGAATTCATACAAGTTGTAACAACTTAAAGCTTTTCACTTGTATCCACATACTTATTCGTTTTATATACAAAAAAGAAAGTGAAACATTGCATTCTTCTCTTTCCTAGAACGATATACTGGATACATTTAGAATTTTAGTATAAAACGTGTCTTTGTTGTAAGCTGTAAGCGGGCTCGCTAAGGCTATATGTCACATGTGTCTATTTTCACACGAAATGGATTGGAAGTAGTTTAAGTAGGAATACTTATTTCACTTTTTTCATTCCATTTTAGTACGAATTGGAATATATGCAAATTGCTTGTTCATTTCGTTCCTAGTTCTGCAGGTGTATATATGCAATATACATAACGAGCTTATATACACCGTTTCTTTGCAGATTGTATCAATAAAATACAATAGAAGAGTATTGCGGTGTGGGAGTGAAAGTATAAAAAAGTTGACGTAGATATGCTGCTTCTGCTACTGCAGTAGTCTTATTCCTTGTCCTAGGCTGTTCCATCTGCCTATTCGCTATACGTTCCACAATGTATGTACAAAAACGAGTGTGTTAGCTGTGCCAAAAAAATCTGGATTGATTTTCCTATTGCCAATTTTATATTATTGCTCCATTTCTTCATCTCCTCCTCCCACTACTATTTCCACTTCTTTCCATTTTTCTGGTTCAAATAAACGTGGGTTATGTCAAGTTGTAGTTTTCGAGTAAAAGTAGTATAATGGAGGAGAAATAGGAAGAGCCTTATGGGCATGGTGACACTGATACTGATACAGATGCCAATAATGTACTTAAAGTACATGCATATGTAGACAATTTTCTTTCTCTTGGTAGCAGTTTCCTCCGTATTTTCAACAGCATTTTTTGGCAAAGTGAAAGGCAACTTTTTTGCATGCACTTTTTCAATGAAGTTTCAAACAACCTAGTTGCTGGGTTGTGCCATTAGCAAGATGTTATTTTGCAAGTATAATTTGCTACTTTGGTACAACACACACACAGCTATATACTGCTGCGGGTGAACCATGTCGTTATATAACACACTAAAAAATATTTTGCGGAATTTATATGGCTATGTAATTGGGCTAATGGTATGGATTCTGGTTAAAACCAATTTAAGCCTTTAAGAGCTTCATGGATTTTTGTACGTACGTAAATGCATTACATTTACATTAGATTTTACTCATCCGCATAATGCATAATATTCATGTGAATTTTTACAGATTTACCATATTATCTCGGAGGAATAATGGTGTTGTGAAATGTACACCCTAATACTACACTCGCACTCTCTGCCAAAACACTGCATATTATACCAAACTGCGCATTAAAATATTGAATCTATGCATTTTACTCTCATTCCCTTATCGGATTTGGGTGACATTAGCATTACTGAACTGTGACTGAGGGAATATATGATAATAAAAGACTTTCACATCTTGTACGCTTCACTAAAATATATCAAAACTTGAAACATCATACGCAGAATAGAACTTTCTTATATGCCATGCATCTACCACACACACCGTCGTCATATGGAGGGAAAGTTATTACTTCTTGAAAATTTTCCCTCCATTTAATACCAACTCAACGTCCTGCTGTTACATGTCAATATTTTTTCAACCAAGTATCATAATATCATCGTCTTCTCCTCAAACCGGCTTCATTTTTGCTATATGTATCACTACCGAACATGTTATTTTTTATTCTTTTCGATGGCATATCAAAACAAGTAAGAAAGTCAAGAAATAAGCTAAGCAAAAAGTAATAAAGTTTTTTGAGCGAAAGATAGAAGAATGGATGAATGAAGAAGAAGAAGATATGACTGCTTTGATTTTCATGCATGGCATATATGTACGTACCTTCATCACCTTTGAATATATACCATACTCTATTATTGCATTTACTTTATACTTCCTTTACTAACTCACTCACTCACTCAATCACGTTCATATTGAGATAAGAAATCATAACATGTGTCACAAGCCAGCTTTCCTTTAAACACAGACTACAGAGTAGGTATATGTATATTGTCCAATGTTAGACTTAGGTACGCGCACACCGTTCCGCAATAAACTTTTTTTTGCCTTGAGTTTGGTTCTTTACTTGGTAATAATAATATTATAGATGGATCACGTCAAAAGGGTATAAAGAGAAAAGCGTCAGAGGGTCTAGGAGTAATATTATATTTTCTTATCAGCATCTTTGTCATTTCTATTGACCCAAGACGCTACATTATTGCACTTTATATATTATGCAGATCCACCTTTCAATACTTCCTTTATCATCTCTACCAGCTATCTTTATTTTTTATCTGTCACCAGGAAAGAAGGGAGAGAGAGAAAGCCAAAGGAACAATAAAGCAGCTGAGATTGGCAGAAACTTTATTACAATTTTTGTAGATATTTTTTCCTGCCTGTTTCTTAAATCTAGTGAAATATAAAAAATGTAATATTGGGAAGTGATGAAAGTCATGAATATTTCTTTACTTTAGTGTGAAACCGATCAAAGAGGAGTACTGTAAGATCTTCTGTCAAAATAAGTATCACAAAGTTATATATGATATTAAGTTTTGAAAGGAAATTGGAGTATATACTCTTTAGTCTTTAATGTTTTTTGACAAGGTTTGAAATTTCAAACTCAATAACTCAAATAGATTCTCGGAAATGTTCAAGGATAAAGCACTTCAGCTCCACTTAAGCGATCGCGTTAGCTTATCTGAGAAATATTTTACAAATTTACGTGCTTCTCAGTATAAGATCAAGGTGATCAGCTTTTAATCGATTAAAAAGGGGATTTAAAAATCATAGCTTAAAAATTACTCCTGACATCCTGACTGCATCACCCACAATCTTCGTCAGTCATTCTCTTCATCCGGTGAAAGGTTATTAAAAAAGTATGCGTGAAAACAACAATGCAATGTGAAGTGTATATGCACATTGCCTAGAGCGTCATAAAAATTTTCACGTGCATCCCCACGAATACCAAACAAAACCGTGGAAAATATGTACCTATATACCATACCACAAGAGTTTTAAAAAATCTGATGAGAGTCAAAGCTAATAACTTGAGTTTGAGCTGAGCTACTTCATCGTCAGTCTGGATACACTTCCTTCCAGCTAAAATTTAAGCGGATGGATGAATGACGGGTTGAGGGAAAAGACAGGAGCGCTACATCTTTTCTTAAGAGAGTCATAAACACGAGAAGATGTAACGTAAAATGAGTGTAAAATCGGAGTAAAAAGACATCAACCAAGGATGACGCTGGCAGCAAAGCTTGCCTTGTACTTAGACACATACTCTAAAGAGAAAATAATTAAGGAAGCGAAGAAGTGATGTGAATTTAGTGTACATTCCACCATTGCTCATTTCCAACCCTTTCGTTTTCTTTAAGCTTTCTCTTTGTCGCTATATCCCCTCTTCGTATTCAAAGCTGGAGAGCTGTAAACCTGTCATTAAAAATTAACTAGTCCTTTGCAAGCTATTTTAGCAAAGGCAACCAAGGAAAGAAGTTTTATCCCGAGTTTAGCTTTAAGAACGTTGCTTTCTCATTTATAACTACTTTCACTCCACTACTTTCCAGTAAGAACATAAATATACTGGCTGATTAATTGACCGACAAGAACAGTATCATATTTTCTTGCCGACGGATCCCATCTATTTCTGTCAAAACGAGGTGTGGTTTTATGTCTTTTCTGTCGTTTTTCTATCACATTTTGGTATTATTAGTGCCACTCTCCCAAGTTTACTTGGGGAAAGTCCGTTTACATGTTACCAAACATACGACATATATAGCATTTAATGTTGGAATAATAATAATAATAAATTTTGTATGCTTATTGTTGTGAGCAAGCATAAAAGGTCCTTTCTCTCTATTATTATATTTGGCCAACAACCACAATAACTGTCTTCTTTTGGCAAATATTATCCATCACTTACCCACTTTAGTTTAGTTAGCCAGTTTTCCTTATGTAAATTAGAAAAGTGGTTTTAGAACTGGAAGCCCTCCGCTCTTAGGAAATCGATAGGTCATTAATATTTGCAGTATATATGCATAAACATGTATGTGTGTATAGCAGCTAATTTCTCAGAGAAACACAATTTTCTGCAAAGCACATGCTTCACGTTTTACACACATTCTTGTAAAAGGCATTTATAAGTTCAGCCCAAGCTAATACATGCCAAAAGCGCACATGAAATGTTATGCAGAATTGTCTGTGTACACAACAATCATCATCATCAACAACAACTGCCAGGAAATTGGAATTGGAAAGTAACCTATACCACCCCAAACTAAGCGAATCCACTTGAATTAAAGTATAGGTTCAACTATTCATGCTTTCCTTGGTTTCGAATAAATAAATTATCAAGGCTTTTCGACTTGAACTTCAAATGACTGTGAAGCCTTCTTTCTCTACGTTGGGGGCCTTGTCGGTCATCGTGTGCTTGGTGTATTGTTAAAGGAGCACAACTGGAAAACTAAGTGTCGTATTTTCCCATAGACATATAACGTTATAATCTATGTATTTTTCCATATGAACTCATTTCGTATGTAGTTTTCCCATAGATATAGCACTTATCGGCATTTCCCATTATGGTACGTTTTAGAGAATAGACTGCGATAGTGTGTGTGGCTTTTCATTGTATTGAGCACATGAGTTTGTTGATTTCTAGGTTAGTTTCTGTCTGGCATCCTTCCTTCAAAGGCTTTCTTGAG
>JAHZNG010001154.1:0-20167 GCA_027744375.1 Orchesellides sinensis | reverse complement strand
CGATTTGGAAAATCACTCTAATTGTATCGTCTGGTATTTGGACATGAATATTAGTTAAATTTCAAATCAAATCTCGCAATGAATTATTATGTTTCTTGCATTTGTGTAATAGTCGATGATAAGGTTGTGATCAAATTAATATATCTGTCAAGTTTTCCCATGCATACATTTGCTACTCGTTTTCAGTTTAATACCCCAGTTTTTAAGTGAAAGCTACGCATGCACGTTTTCCCAAAATATCTATTATTGTTTGTTTGCAAAAATGTAGCAAAAATTTGTATAGATGCGTTTTTATAAAATGTCAGTGACTCAGCTTCATTGTGTGTTAGATTTAAAACTAGGTTTTCTATATCTCGACATTTTTCATTGAGAGGATGAGAAAGGGTTAAAAGTAGAGCTGCAATGATGAATCAGCAATTTCATCTGATTTCTCACACTTTTCATGAATTTTATAGTGTGTGTCTCTATACTAAATTCTGATAACTTAATGCATGAATTTTTGTGTTAAATAGTAGTTTTACTATGTTGTCTACGTGCACTCACTCACTCAAAAACTTCTATTTGTCAAAGACGTTCTCTTTCGTAAAATCTGTTCAAGGTTTTAAAATGCAGTCAACTTTTACTATCTTTGGTTTTTGTGTCAACACAATAAAAAATCGCATGCGCATTTTCATTGGGATCTCATCTTCTTCAAATGTGGTTTACATGAAACACTTTTTGTTACCTCAAGTCTAAAATCTTTTCCGTTAATGCATTGTAAAATTCTTGCATTGTTAAGCGCGTGAGCAAGTATCTGATTTCTGTCAAAAGTTCTAGTTAGCTGATCAACCGTGCATAAGTAAGCGGAATGATTTGCTAGAAGGTCACTGAGACTGAAGAAGTTTCAAAACCCATGCATTTATCTGATGTGCGAGAGGTACATAGTTTGTAGTTGCTGAAGATAGTCATTCTATATGGAGAAATTCGTTTGTCGCAATACCAAGAGTTATTTTATATCGCATGAATTTGTCGTCTTGAATCATCAAATTCAAGACTTTCGCTTTTTTATGTATTAATTGTAGTATTTGCTAATCAGTAGGAGCAACTTGTTTTGAGCTTTTCCAGCGATTTTGTCTGTGGTTTTGGTTGCTTTCATATAGATAATACGTAAATTATATTATGTCGTCACTGTACAGATTGTATAAAAATTTAGTATTAACATCAAGTATGTTACAATTACAATATTTATTAACATAGAAGGCATCTGATACAGTTTGCAACATTTGCAATGCTTTAAGAAGTTACATTTACATATTTTATATAGTAGTTTAGTATATACTATATATATTTGCAATAACCATTTCACATTTATATATTAATCTAGACAAAGCAAATTTACAAAATTCTACGGACTATGGAAAACCGGTTTACTTTTTTGTACGTAAAAGTATTTCCTCTGGTGTATATTCATTTTTTAGAAGACGAAGATTAGAAATTCTCGGTTCGGTTGCTTCTTAACTATTTCTCCTTGAATGAGTACATTGAATCTTTGTATTTTTACTTACTCCCATACATATTATAATCCCCAAGCGTATTGCAATCTGAGAAAGTCAAGTGCTGCAAAGGCACAAGGGTAACCAACCTCAGCAACATGATATCATATAGTAAAAAGCCACAATAACCGCTGCTACCACACCACTGCAATTATGTACATAGCCGCCTGGTTTTACTGGAATATGGTAGACTAACCTAATATCCATATCCAGAGGAGAAACTTTTCCACTAACTATTCGTACATCAACAATGAAAAAAACAAGTATTTGGATATTCTTGTCATGCACTGCTTCTTCTTCTTTAATAATCAAGCACAGACGTAATACATTAAGTACAACAATGCATTCATCCTTGGTTCATCTTCATACGTTTATGTTTTAAATTGCTAGTGCAATCTCGGAAGGAAAAGCAATGAATATACACACTTACACAACTCCAACTTATATACGGGTTTTGCCTGGTACCAGTTAAGTACATTTTTTATGCCGAGAGGTGGTCTAGAGAAGGCAATGACTTTTCTTCTTAGTTGGATTGACTTGTTGAAGTTGAATAAGAACCTATCATATAAGATGAGCATGCATCATACTACTCGCTAACTCTTTACTTCGTATTGTTTTTTATTATGCCGGCTGTTGTTGCTGGACTTCTTGAACTTGCTTTTGAGTTGAAAGTATTTTGTGCGAATGCCTACAATACAGATTCAGGTGTACAAACAAGGATTGTTTATTATACTATGTTATACTGACGTGAGTCTAATAGGATGATGATCATGATCATGCTCTCTTAACCAATGTAAATGTAATGAAACGAGTGGCCATGAACTTCAGAAGTTGCCCATTAAGACTAGCAAGAGATGTGCTGTTTTAACCGAAAAATATTTTGTTCCGCTTTGAATTGCTCAGAAAAAGAAACTTAGGCACATGAACATTATATGTAATTAGCGTTAAACCAAGATTTACATTGTCCTGTGCTACAAATGTGTAATGATAATGATTGCCATCTTTTAAAAAGCTGGGACGGAAAAGATATTGTGGGACAGTGAGCAAGGTGGCAATTTCTTGTCGTTACGACGGATGATTATGGTAATGATAAAGATTCGGATTACATGTTTTCTTAAAAGACCACACCAACAACACCGCAATGCATATAGCACACGAAAGGTAGAGTAATCATAATCATGTAATCATCACATCATGGTCTCATTTGTCCCATCTTAGAAAAGAAATTACTCACGCTGAGCTATGCTGTTTCTCGGACGGAAAACTCAGTGACGATGCTAATGTTGAGGATGATAAATGCTTCCGGCATGAAATTCTCAAAATATAGCGGTAGTCCGTAATTGTACCGTTAACATGTACTTTTGGTGTTGATGATGTACTTTTGATTGTTTACAATGTGAATAGATTTTCTTAGGATCTGCAATCCCTACAATTTTTAACATTAATATGGGCTTATTTATGACATGTTTCGTCGCGCAGCATCTGTTCTTAAAATACATACATTGAGGCTGTAAGGCCCAAGAAAATAATAACGGTTTAAAAAATGATATTAGAATAAGATGGAATTGTGATTGATGAATGGAGCATTGAATTGTTAAGACATCGAATGTGAAAATGACAAATTAATTAATATGCGTGTTTCGTAATGAATTGCAGATTTAGTCGTATTAACCGTTGCAACGGATTGGACAGAATCTCTGCAACGCTACTTAAGAAGCGGAAAGGTGAATGAGCTCGACGTAAACGTTCTAGGACTTGGTCAGAAATGGGAGGGAGGAGATGTGCGAGTAGGGCCCGGTGGTGGGCAAAAAGTCAACCTAGTCAGGGAAGAACTGGAGAGATTAGTGAAGGAAAAAGGAAGCAATGATGATCTTATTGTTATGTTCACTGATAGGTAATTATTTTACCCATCCTCCTGCAGTAAATCCTCAAAACCCTAATATCCATCAGTGACTTAATTTTTTTCATAAAATTTCAGCTATGACGTTTTACTACTTGGAAAACCATGGAGCCACTGCTGAGTTGGAAATGTAAAAAATATTTCCCTCAATCCATTTTATAATTTTCCGTAATTGCAAATGATTAGGTATGTATAAGTTTCTTTGAAAATTTTAAGGCAATTCGTCGAAGGGGTTGCAACGTTGGTAAACACCCAGCTTAACTCTCATCCTCTCGTGCTTCACGGAAATGGTCCCACCAAGCATATTCTCAACTCCTACGGGAACTATTTGGCTAATAACTGGAATGAAGAGAGTGGATGTGCTTCTTGCTGGGAGGATATGATCTCTCTTACTGATATTAGCGTAAGTTTATTTTTTAGAAAGCTTTCTGATTGTTTTGCATATATACATACTTTATGGTTAAACCCACTTTGCGGTGAAAATAGTTGAGATACTTTTACTTTACTTAATATGCAAAAGGATAATGAAATATTTATTTATGCATGGCAGGAGGAAAAGCTCCCCGTGATCCTCTTGGGACTTTTCGTTGAGAAACCGATCCCATTCTTGGAAGAGTTCTTAGCCAAGATTCAGCATATAGACTACCCCAAGAAGAAAATTCACCTGTTTATTCACAATGATGTGAGATAATATTTTAAAACTACATCCATTATCTTATGCAATTTTATATCTGCTATTATGGCGAAACAGTAAAACTGTGAATTTGCTAACCTCTTTCTATACTTCAGGCTGTCTATCATGAAAAATTGGTCACGGAGTTTTTGGCTAACTACAGCTCAGAATATGCCAGCGTGAAGACCATCTTGCCATCTGATAACACTAAGGAATGGCACGCCAGGAATCTTGCCGTGTAAGCAAAATGCTCATTGACAAACCTACATTGTAATATATCTAGTTGGGCGCCTTAAATAATCTACGGCATTGTTGTTATTTTGTAGTGATTTGGCTGTCAAAAAGAACTGTGACTTCTTCTTCAGCGTTGACGGAGAAGCCCATCTAGACAATCCATTTACGCTTAAGCTTTTGATTGAACAGAACCGTGGAATCATTGCCCCACTCTTGGTAAGGCCATACAAAGCCTGGTCTAACTTCTGGGGTGCCTTGAGCTCAGAGGGCTTTTATGCCCGGTCTAATGACTACATGGATGTCGTGAAGGGTGATCGAAGGTAGGTGTAGAAATTTATGCATACTTCTTTTGGTTTTAAGCTTTAACTCAATATAAAACTTTATTATCAGCACCAAAAACAAAATATACACATAGTTTTAGTAATACATCAAAAACATCAAATTAAATTATCACAGTACATTATACCACCTCTAATTAATTATGCAAATAGTAATTTGTAATGTAGAATTTATACAGAAGAGAAGCGGAATATATAGGTTACTCTCGATTTATACAAGCATAATATTGTGCGATATCAGTTGAAGATATACATATTTGTAGTAAACAAAGAAAGCTCCGAGAAATTTAGCAAGATCAGGAAAAGGTCATTCATACGATATGATTTTGTTACTATTGCCTTACCACTTACCACTAATTTATGAATGATAAAAGGGAGATATTTTTCCATACTTACATAGTGATCTGTCTTGCAAAATCCTATTGTTTAACATTGCTAGTTACATAAGTTTATGAATATTTATATTGTAAGGAATTTCGAGATATTTTGTTCCTGATTGACATTTGGCAGTAGTAGTAGTAGTACGCAATACGCATATCAACCAAAGCTTCCAAACAAAATCAGCTTTGTACATTTCATGTTTGTATATCTATAGAAATTCTTAATGACAACCCTTTCACACCAACCACTAACTACCACCACACACTGTACGTCAAAAAGGCAAAGCGTTTCATACATACACCTTATTATTATTTACAGTTTATAAGTATTCAGTTCTATCGAAGCTTCCGGAACAGCATGAAAATCTGTTTTACAAATATCTTCAAAGAAGAGCGAGAAATCTGCATAGCACGATGCTGCGTGTGCAATCTTGATGTTTAATCAAAGATAACTGCTTTAGTTGTCATATGTGCTTAATCACATCTTCTTACTGTTCCAAAAAGAAGCAGCTCAATGCATTCAAATTTACAGTTTTCGTACCTCTACCTCTTTATACATATCTATGCATACTATTATAAATCACGTCCATAATATAAGAACATTATGTCTAAAAATAATACTTTATCCGAAATACGAGTTAGTTAACAAACCCAAAAACTACTGTATAAATATTGGCATAAAAATGATAGCTGATATAGTCTTTCTATACATACATAGTATTGGTTTTATTCGTTTAGGTAATTCGTCAGGTTTCCTAAACCTTTCTTTTGAAAAACATTTCCTTACTCACATAGTCTAGAATGTAAACTTCAGTTAGATGTAAAATACCCCTACTGCATAATATATATGTATAAATTATTTTGTGTGTAGATATATTAATCTGAAAACTAAAACTACTCTTGAAACTTATCCTATCTTATAACTTTTAGTATGATATGATAAACAATACGAACTAGTTACACGCTAACTAAGTAATTAGGTTTCTAGTCAAAATTAGTGACGAAATCAGTTCGGAAGGTTCTCTTGTCCACTGCGTACTTGTTATCCGCATAGCATTCATAAATCCCCGCATCCATTTGTGTTGCAGGGTCAATTTCCATTTTCGACTTTATCTTTTCATCTCCAAAATACCATTCGTGAATCTAGACCCAAAAACAAGAAAGAAAAATATGTACAAGTAAAGGCAAATCAAATAAACCCTTGTAAATTTAACATGAATAACACATTAGTATGTGTAATGTGTACGTGTTATATCATGTTAGTGATTATAAGTGAGTAGGTATGTAATTTTCCCACATTTGTTACTTACACTTACCTGTAGATTGTTGTGTGCATAAATCTCAATACCATCCTTGAACCAAGTAATGTGTGGTCTCGGACTCCCTTTTGCATCACAAATGAAGCTAATTTTGTGTCCAAGAATGTATTCAAGGTCGAAATGAGAAGCTTTAAAGATTCGGGCTCCCTGTATAGGATAAAAAAATTAGTAGGATTGAAAAATATAAACAAATAATTGTAGATTATTTTTATTACCTTCGGGTTTGTATAGTACGTGGCTGTATCAGGGTCACGCCATTTCCCTCCTAAAGGAACTCGGTTTCCAAAACCACTTTTTGCCTTTCCTTTGCCACGCCCCTGCAATAGTTTTTGATTTTCTTTAAAACCTTCAAAGCAATTTTAAATTTTTATGATATGGAGAATTCTCCCATTCAAATATGCATTTACCCTTCTGGCAAGGGATCCATCTGTAAGTATTAGTATGACAAATATGGACGCGAAAAGGATCACTGAGGATTTCATTGTTACGTTTGTTTTGTAGTTAATTATTAAAATAACCAACACTGTTATATATTTTTCCTTACGGAAAACTTTTACATGTGGTTTTGCATTCTTATTACACAACACTGAGCGAGACTGAGAAGGAAACTCTGAAGGATTTGAGCTTTTGCATGAATCAGCCTTTTTGATCTTGATACGTTTCCCACACACTTGCTTTCTCCTCCGCAATACAGTCTCCAGAAAGAAAAAGTCAAGTCAGCGATAAAAATCCAGATCTCTGAGCTTGTGCGAATGTGTCGAGAGTGTAGGAGTCAAATAGGTAGTAATATATAAAACTCACTTCAAAAATAAAATCAGGAATTGGAGTAGAATGGTATAATGGCCTAGGATTTCAGAGGAATAAGACTCAATTCACAAAAAAGAAATCACAACCTTCCAATAAATGTTCCATAGAGCACAGCAGACAAGGATAGAAGAACACACGCCAACTTTAGCAAGTCCTCTGCTTGTTCAAATTCACAAAATCAAAAATGAAATGCTGAAGAAAGCATATTTCCTTTCATTCTTCGTTTTTCACACTTTTTTCTTGTTGCTCGCTATAAAGAGTACACAAGGCGACTGGGCATAGCGTGATAATAATGTGTATGTATGTATTTCCCAATGGCACAATTTACTATTCTCTTTTTTATGTAGAAAACTTTTTCTTGTTCTTGACTTTCTCTATCTGACTCACTCATTCACTCCAGTGGAAAATTATAGATGAAAAGGAGAAAGCAGGTAGAAAATAAATGAGGCATATGCTACCACTATCCATACCTATATTATGTAGGTACGCAGAAGAACAAAGTAGTGGAATTTTTTTGCTTACTATTGCTTCTACCCTAATCGATTTTATTTCTACGGAATAAAATAGAGAGCTATATACTAGATTCTCAAAATCATATTGGGTATGCTGTCGTTCTTTTATAAGGATAAATTCTCCAAGAACAGGAATCTATGTTTTGCGTGTCTGTTTTCCTCGTCACTCTTTCAATACTACTTAACTTTCTTGTGAATGAATGTGGAACAGAAAAAAATATGTGACACGTCCGATTTTATTATGGTGGGGATGCATATCGTTACATATGTAAAGGTTGGTAATAGAGATTGCCGGATAAAACAGTGTAGTGTAGATTATAAAACGGTTTTGTTTCATGATGATGAATGAACATGTCATTGTCCAACATGTAAAACATGAGAATACTTATGTAATTTTTTACATTTGAAATCAAGCATCAGGTTCATGGAGTAGTGTCTGGAGGCAACCGGTATTTGGTACTTGCAAAACTCTCGTTTGTGTAGTGCGTAATAGAACATTACACGTTTATGAAGTGGTTGATAGTAGACAACAGTCCAATTAAAATTTTCCATATGCACAAGCAGAAAAATGTGAGAAGAATATGCTTGAGTATTATGGATTTAAATCAAATGAGTTTGATTGGTGTTGACATTCAAAAGATGTACAAAGGGTATTTATATAAAACTGAAATGTTGGACATTGGAAGGGCAGGAAAAGCGTAATGCAGTTTTAAAACAGTCATTCACTCCGATAGCCCATGACTTGGATTCTTGCATATCATATGTATGGATTTCTATGAACTAAATTGCTTACGTCTTAAAAATTAAATGCATACTACAATACTTGCTCAAAAAGAACATTTATAATATGGGATGGGTAGTAGACGCATGATGTTATGGGTGAAAGAGTAAATGATAATGCCAAGAGAATTAGTTGTAGCATTAAGGATATTGTGATTGTGATCATTGTTAATAAGATATTGTTAAAATATTTATGTTGCAGGGGTCTTTGGAACGTGCCATTTATCAGTGCCGTCTACCTGGTGAACAAGACTATTCTTACAAATGAGAAGACGAAGCCAAGCTACATAAACAACTTGCTGGATGCCGACATGGCATTCTGCCTGAACAACAGGAACAGAGACATTTTTATGTACGTGAGCAACAGGGTTGACTGGGGTCATTTGGTAAGTTAGATTTAAAATACATGGCATGGGTTATGAAAATGGAAATGTACCACTTATGGAAATATACTCCATACCTGTTCATAATGCAAAATGTATTTACAATTGGTTAGATTAACTCGGATAACTTTGAAACAACTCATTTGAACAACGAGCTGTACCAATTGTTTGACAATCGATGGGACTGGGAGCTCCGCTACTTGCATCCCAACTGGTCCAAGGCTCTTGAACCTAATCTTACCCTCGAAACCATGATGGCTGATAAGAACTGGATGGTAAGAATTAATTAGAGCAATTAAATTGTTGTCGTATGAAAAGAAGTGGTATGTAAATGTCGATTTCTAACAATGTTTTTGACGTGTGTAGCCATGCCCTGACGTGTTCTGGTTCCCTATCGTCACTCCTCGTTACTGTAGTGAGCTGATTGGGGAGATGGAAAATTACGGGAAATGGTCAGACGGTTCCAACTATGTAAGGAAATTACTTGATATAACATTTTCTCCTTCATCAGCCTTCATCAGGCTCAATTGAGTTGTAAAAAGAGCAACAGCATTTTTTACTGTTGTTGCCATTTACATCATAGCATAAAAAATTATCGTGCTTTAATCAAACCCTTGCTTGTGTGACGGAAGTTTGTAGGGTCCATATATATATATATTTAATTGAAGATTGTGAGATAATACCAACCATTAAATGTGACAAACTATATTAAATCTAAAAGGACACGCGGTTGGATGGTGGTTATGAAAACGTGCCTACGGTGGACATTCACATGACCCAAGTCGGCTATGAAGCCCAATGGCTTGAATTCCTTCGACTTTATGTTGAGCCACTTCAGACCAAAGTTTACACTGGATATTACCATTATGTATGAATACAAAAATTTCTATAAAAGTGTTACATGAGCTTTTCGCACACGCAACAAGAAACGTGTTGGCTATCCTTTTATCTGATTGAGACTGAAAATGAGAGAAATCCGATTGAATCTAGTATAAAAATGGCTCTAAAATTGTACCCTAGTGGCGAATAGCAAGCAAATTTGTTTGCCAAGAGAAAACCTGATTTTGATACTTTTCTAAATCCTTATAGGCATATTACGTTGGAATAATATGGCAAGTCAACCAAATTTAATGCATGAATATTAGCTATCACTTAAGCGTTGGTAGAAATGGCAGTAAAATTGCATGTTATGCGGTAATAAAATAGAAGTAACATTTTTGTAAAAAGATTTGCATGTGGTAATAATGGAACAAGTGTATTTGATAGATTGTAATCTACCACTAATTACTAATTTGTTGTTGACTTGTATGAAATTACACATCTGTAATATGTATGCATGCAGAACGAAGATCGAAAAGAAACTGGGTACGATGAACATCCAACAGTTGACCAACATTTGTTTCAAATTGGGTTGCAAGATCAATGGATTATCTTCTTACGAAGTTATGTTGCTCCATTGGCGTACAAAGTTTTTGAAGGGTACACTGAGGTACATGCCTATTCCAGAAGTTGATGAGATAAATCAATATTGAATTTGTAGTAGAAGTAGTAGTAAATGTATGTATGTATATATCTTAATTCTTGCATTTATCAACTTCGTAGAAAACCTATCGGAAAATTCAAAAACTGATTTCCATTTTTGTTTAAAGTAGCGTAGAGTTATAGATGCTAAAATAATCTGTCCTGGAATTTGCGCTTGATACAGTTTGTACTGAGTTTAATGCATCTGGTGTGTATGGGTAGTTATACAAATACGCAAGTATGTAAGTATAATTTTAGATTATTTGCTTTTTGCCGTTGTAACTTAGTTTGCAAGTAATTATCGAACCATGCGAAATGGATTATAGTTATTGTAAGATATTTAAAAATGCTTAGACGCATTCTAAATGTACAATACACCACCTTTCATTTTCAACTGAAATCGCCAAAAACTCCTAAACAGTTTATTGGGTACTATCTGATTTCTCTCTCATTCAGATCAATCATTTATTTTGAAAGCTCTCGTTAAACCTGCTTTTATTGCACATTTTCCGATTATCAATGCGCCAAAGCCTAATATATTTTTTATTAAATGTTTTACGAATCAATAAATATAGCCACCATACGCTTCAATGAACTTTGTCGTACGTTACAAGCCCGATGAACAGAGGGAGCTGAAGCCCCATCATGATACCTCTACGTACACAATTAACATTGCTTTGAATACTCCACATGTTGACTTTGAGGTAACGATTTCTCCAAAGAATGTCTATATAGTATACTTTGACTTATCACTATTTGTATTCATATTGAATTTTTATATTTATTTTAGGGTGGTGGTTGCCGCTTCACAAGGTATAACTGCTCCGTCCGTGAAACCAGGTTAGGACACATGATGATGCACCCTGGAAAGCTGACACATCAACACGAGGGTCTTCGTGTGTTGAGTGGAACCCGTTACATTATGGTTTCCTTCATTGACCCATAAACAAATCGTAGAAAAAACTTACAACATGACATAACAAAATGTACTGATCATTAAACGGAGATCACAAAAATAATAATAACTACATATCGATCTGATATAATACACAAAATATGAAATATCCCACTCTACTTAAAATGTAAAATCATAGGTGATGAGGATAATGACTTTATGAAAAAAATATTTATTGCTAGTAATCATATATTTTATTGGATACACTGAATACGTGGTGCATATAATAGTAGCATTTTATTTGTATCTCCTCAGGACTTGAAGATTGTTTTTTACAAACTTACTTGCAGTTTACATAAGTCACGATGATTTTTATTGTTTAGAGAACAGTGAGTGAATGTCTTTTTGCAGCTGTATTTTTTATTTCAAATCGTCGATTGTTGTTTTATCACGCAATGTTGTTTTTCATTTTTCTACTTTTTACTCAAACTTATCCCTGTGAAATAAGACTATGCTCACAGAAAATAAAAATGTGTTAGCAAATGTTTTATGAAAATGACATGATACTGTAATACTATACCGAGTGCCGAATAAAGATGACGATTTTATTTAATGATTATTTTAAAGTCTGAAGAATATTTATATTTTACATGAACATTATTAAGTACATAAGCAAACAAAAGCAGAATATGTATATGCTAGTTCCCTACTACGAAAATTTCAATGATGATGCTTCAACTTTACCCTATCAGTTTCAATATAAACGGATTTATCAATAAATGACCAGACCTTGAATACGACCCAGGTAAGGAAATCGTGTAACTGCAACGCTTACAGATTGACAGGTAATAAATATCGCACGTTGCTGCAAGTGCGGTTGTAGTTTTACACACATTCCATTAAGTATACTCGTACTTAAATGATATGCTTTGATACCATTAATGTGACGTGATGTAACCAAACTCATACCGTAACAGGCGATTCCTGTTGACCTTTCGCCTTAGTCTTTTAAACTTAAATCTAGAAGCATGCAACTTTACGATTACAAAACAAAGTAAAAGCTGTATTTGATGCAAATGCATTAACGTCATTTATTTAGCTTTCAGATTTAATTATGGTACCGTGCTAATGTCGTCTAAATGGAGTTGCACACGGTAAGTTCACTTCAAACCCGATTTCCAACTTAAATTCATCATTCCTAATAATATCAGACAGTGCTAACTTATAAAATCTTGGGGATACATTGTACTAGTGCTACTATTAATTAATGCCTACTTGTATCTTTCATTGAATTATTCTCTTTGCTTCATTTGAAAATAAATTTAATTCCATTCTTGAGTAAATAAATCGCTCTGAATAAGCCACCATGTACTCCATTTACAATAAAGCATTTGCTGGCACCCCGGGGCTAAATCACAGTCAAGTTCCTCAGAAACTGTATTTGCAGAAGAGTGACGGAAAATGGGAATGGTACGAGCCCCCTCCAATGAGCATCCCCGTGAATTTTTGCATGGACACTTCACTCCATGGCCTGAAGTACATTGGTCAGCCAAAACGGCATCTGTGTGAAAGGTTAACAATAAAATTAGAATATAAATTATTGCGACAAATATTCTTTACCTTTAAAAAATTAACCGTTCATTTTTGTCGATTGTAGAATATTCTGGTTTATATCCTTCATGGCCACAGTGGTCATGGCTGTGTTTCTAATCTATCATTTGTGGCGGGCTTACCAAGATACGCCTCTAGTAACAGTTTTCAACACAAAGGAAACTCCCCTGAGCGAAATTCCCTTTCCGGCTGTTACGATTTGTAATTGACAAAATATTCTTCAAAATAGATATATCTACGTATAAGTACAATTTGTGCACAATTTTGGTATGAAACTTTTCATTAGGCAATGTGAACAACGTTAAGAAGTCAAAAGTAGATGATTACATAGCCAAAGCACTGAATCCCATCTTTCAATCTAAAGAAGACCATCTGAAAGCATACGCCGCTGTTATTGATATACAACACATTTGCGAGTCAGCAAAGACTTATACCCAGCGCTTCGTCGATAATGCGTCAAAGCTTTCATACTTTGAAGACGTACTCAGAGAGATAGGAAGTCACAAGGGTGAATACGAGAAATACGTTAATCCAAACCGATTCATCGCTGAAGTTAGTATAAATTACCATTTGCCATCTTTTAAAATCATTGCCCATGTTGGGATTATAAGCGGTTATAACAATCGCAGTTTATCTTATTCTCTGATCGTGTAGGCGTCACAAAAATGTACAGAAATGATCATTTTCTGTATTTGGCTGGATGAAATACGTAACTGCAGCCACTTGTTTCAAGAAATCGAAACAGATTACGGATACTGCTGCACTTTCAATTCTATTCCTTCCACACTCCTTATGAAATTTTTGTACTCACCCCAAGCATCTACCTACATACATATTTCAAAATTATTTTATTGCATTATTTAAGTTATATTATCATGAAGTGGTTACTTGACATTTTAGCAATGATAGTAGAGATGATCCTGAAAAAGTTCGAGGGTGGGAAGAAGCAAACCTTAACACTGATAATTTGCTATTTACGGATAAAATGGATCGTAAGTACCCTTTTCGTCAATTGTATCCTGGAAGAGCAGCAGGCTTGTCAATTTTGCTGGATCCTGAAATGCATGAATATGCTTGTACTAATACAGGTTTAAAAACAAAAAGATCATAAATGAAGAATAATGTACAATGATTGGTTTAATATGAAAGTGTTTTAATTTGAAAATATGGATATTTGGTTTTCTTTTCCAGATTCTAAAGGCTTTATGGTAATTTATTTAGAATAGTAACTGTGCCATGAACTTCACCTGCATATTTTAAAGGTGATTGCATAAAAATCTATGTTTTGATTTTATGGTCTTAGGCTGCTTTAAATACTCCGTTGGACTTTCCCAAAATGAAAGACAATGGAGTAGCAGTTCCAACAGGTCAGGAAGTTTTTGTGGGAGTCCGACCGGACGTTACGTTGACGGATGAGTCTACAAAAAAGTTTACAGTGGTAATTATTGCAATTAGGTTAATTTTCTCGTAATCTGATATTTAATTGCGATTTGTTTCTAACTTATTTCAGGAAAAACGCCAATGCTACTTTGGAAATGAATACGATCTTCCACATTACACGCAGTACACACCTTCTAACTGTTTAGACGAATGTATGGCCTATTACACAATGAAGGAATGCCATTGCGTCCGTTACTATATGCCGCGTAAGAAATAAAGCTTCTTAGTTTTCTTTTTAATTAAATTTTAAAGATTGCTTTCTCATATTTTTATTCATACAGGCTCGCCAGATGAACCTATTTGTAAAGCAAATCAATACAAGTGCACAGAAGATGTCCGGAGTATGTTTTTTCGAATCCTTAAAAAATAGTTAACTTAATATTATCAGATTACATGAGGGATCGATAAGATTACAGGCATGTACTTGATAGGTAGTATTTTTATTTTACTTTTTCTACAAAGAAAAGATTGTGCAAACGGGATTAGGTGAGACTTGCTACAAATGTCTTCCTACTTGTTCGGAAATAGCGTATCGTGCAGAGGTCACATCACTCGAGATACGGAACTCGTACATGAAGACGTTGTTTGAAGCGTATCCACAGTAGTAAGTATTATAAGTATGAGGCCGTGTTACTTTAAAAAAATAACAGTTAACAGAAAAGGATTACATATGAATAAAATTTAACTAACTTTATTTTTCGGTTTGCAGTAGACTACCTAAGCATGCGTCTATATTGCACGTCTACTTTAGCGTTGACTCGACATATCCAAGGTTAAGGAAAGAGTTGTATACCGTCATCGATCTGTTGTGTAAATATTACATTGTAATTAACTTATTAAAGTTTCGCGTAAAATCATTTGAACTAAGATTTGTGATTTTATTTGCAATGCAGCCAATACTGGTGGACTTTTAGGTACATATTGTTGTAAATGTAAGGTCAATTTGCAAAGCTGATTTCCCATTATTAACAGACACTCGCTCTGTATAGGTTTGTGCATGGGGTTTAGCCTTCTTAGCCTTTTGGAAATCATCTATTACTTCAGTCTCCGCATTTGCTGCAAGTGCTATCGAAACCATCGGAGAAAATCAACGGAACTACCTGACCCCACCGACGAAACAGTAATAAGACTTGATCAATCCAGCAATATTGCGAGGTCACAATGGTTTTCAAAAGTCTTCAGTCGTCCCTCAAATTTTCAAAACGGCAGGGTTGGTAATAATGATGATGTTTTCAAATTTGCGACCAACTCTCCGTTTACAGATCAACGAGGCAAGTTGCCAGTTTACTACAAAGATCCATTTCAAACTAATTTCCAGCCTAGGTACACATAATCGATTACTGTAGGCGTAATAGGATCCTAGTCCTAAGCCCTAGCACATATGTACATTAAATAGTGTTGGATAGGTCTTTGATTACGTTGAAATATAATTATATAAATGTTACACTAACGTGAATAAGACGTGATGTGCGTCAAAGGTTTTAGAGGTCTAATTATGGTTTAATTCTATGTTGTATCTATATTCTATTACGTGATTTATATATTAAAGCACGAAAGTGATGTACATATTACCCTATAGTGGATTTAAAGCATTTTTATTGTTAGATTAATTCCAAGCATCAACCATATTATTAATAAATATGTATACAAAGGCGCCACAACCACAGTAAATGTGATATTAAGTCTTAGAAAGCACTCTTGATGCTTCCTTTATTCTCCGATTGTGAGACGAGACATATAAAGAAAGGATAGCTCAATTGCAAGATTCTTACGACTCTTTATCATGACTAACCATGATTACGTGGGGAAACTGATAATGACAATGAAACTTCTTCCTATCATACGATAATAAAAATAAACCCGACAAACAGGCTATAGAGACTTCCGATTTTCGAAATTCTGACAAAATATTTGGCTTCTTAAGAAAAAATAGACCCTAAATCATGTGTCACATGCATAAGTTTAAAAAATTCGAAATCGTAACGGCCGTTAACTGTCAATTTTGAGAGTTAGCTGCCCATTTTTTCAGTAGTCGCCACTTGGTCAGAGACTACGTTTGCTGAAAATATACTGTCAAGAATGGGCTCCGTTCAAAAGTTGTGACTATAAAACGCTTTTTTAAAAACCGCCGTTACTCGTTGACAGTTGCAGATTTTCAAAATCTAAAAACGGGATCGTCATTTTGATTTTCAAAATCTAACAACGGGATCGTCATTTTGATTAAAAAAACGGTTATACAATGTGTGACAAGTGCATATACTGTCATGTAAAATTTTTAAAATTGTAACGGTTTCAAACGGTAAAATGTAACCGTTAGTGCTCATTTCAGAACTCATTCAAGCCATTTGCATTGTAAACTCATTGGAAAAAGAATTTTTCGAAAAAGTTGAAAACTGTGTCTAGGAGAGCAGTCACAGACAGACAGACTACCAGACAGACCCCCGCAAGTAATAAATAGGTAAGAAAATTATGGCTTCTTGCTTCACGTTTTATTCCACCTGATGACGTTGAAAGGTATTGTTCCCAGCATGGTTTTGTTCTATTTACATCTATAATTAGGTTGATGTTGTCTTTTGGCATGCAAAGTCTCTTCTTTCTTGTGTATGTATCTTCAAGCCTGAATGAAGAGAAAAATACGAAGCCTTTAAAAACACTTTCTTGTGCACATTGTTGACGTTATTCATTTCATTATTAATAATTTGCAAGTTTCAAAACACTGCAAACAAAAGTTGGTCACTCCAAAAAAAATCCTAAGAATAGTATGTTGACGGCATCGGAGAACTTATAATCTTTGATTAAAAAACTTGCAAGGTAATAATATCCCAACTATAAGACCGATACCCCAGTAATTCAATATACCTATAGACTCATTGTAGTCCAGACATGTCTTCACAAAGTATTGTGGTTTTGATGAATAGGAAAAAGAATCATTGAACATATATCTTAGTTTGGTGAAATTAAATGTCAAGAAATTAATAAAAAAGTGAAGCATGGAGAAAGTTTATCCAAGAATCAATTTTAATTTTCTAAAGCACGACCGCATGTATACATAACAACTTTCTTTCATTCATACGCATATAACTACATTGGTCATTGTTGTGTAATAAATGTGCGGCTATCCATCCTCAATACCACAGATACGCCACAGCATGCAATTAATTCTGAGAAGAAAAGAAATGGGATTATTTTTTAGACTTTTCCGGATAAAACTCAATCCATCTTTTAATTTTCTTGATCTACATGAACTATGAAATGGAAACACGCAATTTTGCACATTGTTTGACGGCCAAGGTGAGGAGGAAACCAAAATTACGTAAAACTTTTAACAAACTAAAACGTCTACAAACTGTGAGACTGAAAGAAAGTTCGTGATTGAGGAAAGTCATAGTTCAGATTCTGGATAACATTTTGTTCAGAGCTGGACTTGCCGTCTAAATTGAAACATTGAGTTAATCTCAACGTGAATTACATTATGTTCTACACGTTTGACAAATCAGCGGTTCAACAATTTAACAAGCCTTGGTTTAAACAAATGCAAATCAAGAGTCAGCAGCAGGTTGAATCTTTGGAAAATGAAGAGGATAGCCTTTGCTGTTGGTCAAATGGGGATACTTTAGCAGGAAGATTTTGTCTGGATAGTTCCCTCCATGGATTGAAGTACATTGGGCAACCCAAAAGACACATTTTTGAAAGGTTCGTACTCATTTTTAGTCAAGTAAGAATTATGACGTTGTGAAATCTAATGTAATACATGTTATAATTTTCCAGAATATTTTGGATTGGCGCTTTTGCCTTGTCTATAATTGCGTGCTGTATAACAATAATAACATTATGGAACAAATACTGGACATCTCCAGTAGTCACTGTGTTCCAAGCAACTGAAACGCCTGTTGACCTTATACCATTTCCTGCTATTACAATATGCAATGTGAATAACGTTAGGAAAAGTAGAGCAAATCAATACATTGAGTAAGTGATTTAGAGTTTGACTAATGGTGCTTAGTGCTTACATTCTGGGATTAACTTAATATCAATATTGCGCTAATTTATCAAGATTTCTGTGTTCTAGGAGAGCAAGGCGTAAAAATGTCTCATTTACTGATAAATTAGCAGCTTATGCCGACCTCTACGATTTAAATCATATCTGCGAGGCATCTACAACATTTGCTCAGAGATTTAACGTGTCTANATTGCGCTAATTTATCAAGATTTCTGTGTTCTAGGAGAGCACGGCGTAAAAATGTCTCATTTACTGATAAATTAGCAGCTTATGCCGACCTCTACGATTTAAATCATATCTGCGAGGCATCTACAACATTTGCTCAGAGATTTAACGTGTCTAGCTATACAAATGTAGTGGATCAAAGTTTAATTCAGGAAGTGCTAAACGTACGAGAGCAACTACCTCCCTCGGACCCTACGCAAGTCTTGAGAAAGGTATACTAATACGTTACATAATACAAGTAATGATATTGTCAATCGGTTATCTTTCAGATTGGGATAAGCAGTATGAGAATGATCTTACAATTTATGCATGCATTTTATTTATATGTATAGGCAACACAAAACTGTAGCGAACTAATTCTCCTGTGCTTATGGCTAGATGAAATTCAAGATTGTAGTACATTTTTTCATGGTGTCGAAACAGATTATGGATTTTGTTGTACTTTTAATGTGGTACCTTTAACTTTGCTATTAAAATACAGGTGAAAATTTTTACTCATTCAAATTGTGTCAAATTTCGTAATTACATTGTAACATAAACATTTTGAATTTTCAGAAATGACTCAGGGGATGATCCCAAAGTAGTGCGAGAATGGCAGGCCATTAATGAAGCCACAAACCACAATGTACTCCAGGCTGCGATTGAAAAGGATGCAAGAAGGAAGCCACTACCGAAATATCCATTCCGTCAAGTTTATCATGGAAGGTCATCTGGCCTTTCCATTCTACTAGATCCTGATATTGATGAATACTTTTGCCGTAATACCGATGCGGATGGTTTTGTTGTGAGTCAAATATTTGTGTTAAAATTTCTATATCAATAACTCTAGTAATAGTATATACTTTCCTTTTTAGATTGGAGCTAGTCATCCGTTAGACTTTCCCCGTGTAAGAGATCACGGAATTGCAGTTCGCCCCAACTCTGAGACGTTTATGAGTATTAAACCGGATATGACCATTGCTGATGATAGTATATATTCATTTTCCATAGTATGACTGATGATAAATAATATTTACGAGTAACAATGTCACTCACAATTAGAAATGCACATGCAGTATAGTTTAAAAACTTGAAATTGTTGTTTGCCAGCAAAAGCGACAATGCTACCTTGCTGAAGAGCACAAACTACGATACTATGCGTATTACACCGAATCCAATTGTGTAGATGAGTGCATTTCCAATACCACGTTTACAATGTGTCAATGCGTCCAATACTACATGCCAAGTAACACTAATATGCTTAAATTTTTCAGTTACTTGCTTCAGTTTAATAGTTAGTGCATTTTATAATACTCTAATTGGAATACATTTAAAATTTGTATATTTTAGGAAGTACTGATCAGCCTTTATGTTCACCAAGTCAATTTGAGTGCACTGAGCGAGTACGAAGTGAGTTACAAGGATTTAAACTTAATTAAATCTGCCCAAGTTCTACAAATTTAATTATCATGTCGTACTGTTAATTGCATGTATAGAGGAGGTTGTACAAAAGGGATTACTGAGGGAATGTAACACATGCCTGCCAATGTGCAATGATTTATCCTACCAAGTTGAGACTACCTTTCTCCCTATGAGCGACAGAGTTTTTTCCTCTAAAATGTTCAAAGGAAGTAATAG
>JAHZNG010001153.1:0-13340 GCA_027744375.1 Orchesellides sinensis | reverse complement strand
GGTCTGCGACGAAACCTTCTCCAGTCATTCCTCTCTGATCCAATCGTAGACCCTGAATATTACCAAGGTTGTCCTGAAAAACATGATTCATTTACAAAATTACTATTTGGATTGTGCTTTTTCCATGCTGTTGTACAAGAGAGGAGAAAATTTGGACCATTGGGATGGAACATTCCATATGGATTCAATGATTCTGATCTGAGAATCTCCGTTTTACAGCTTCAGGTAAAGGAATCAGTAGTTAGTACTAACTTATAAGCATGTTTGCATCATTTCACAATTTTCATTAATTGCTTCCCCAGATGTTAGTAAATGAAACCCCAGGTGAAATTCCATTTGAAGCATTGACGCTTAGGAAATGGTTTGATGTTGGAAAACCAGTTACGTTCTGGATGTCAGGATTCTTTTTCACTCAGGCGTTTCTTACTGGAGCTATGCAAAACTTTGCGAGAAAGTATACTATTCCTATTGATAGACTTGGCTTTGATTTCACTGTCTTGCCTACTGAAACATCCTCAACTGCAGCGCCAGATGGAGTGTATGTTTATGGATTATACGTGGATGGTGCTCGATGGGATAGGGCTGGGTAATTGAAGTAATGAGAATCCTAGATATTTGTACGTTAACATGATTTAAAATTGGTTATATATTTTTTCAGAGGTCATTTGGCTGAGATGTTGCCCAAAATACTGTGGGATGCAATGCCAATCATTTGGTTTGTTCCAAAAAAGAAAGATGAGATTGTTGAGGGGAGGCGATACAAAAGTCCCCTATATAGAACATCGGAGAGGAGAGGGACATTGGCTACTACGGGTCATTCTACAAATTATGTGTTGCCATTATGGCTAAACACCAAGGAACCTCCACGACACTGGATTAAACGGGGTGTGGCTTTGTTGTTGCAACTTGACAATTAAAATCTTAAATTCGAAAGATAAAATAAAAATCAGTACTGCTATTGATGTATAATATGCAGCATATTATCGACCTTGTTTTTGATTTGAGCATTTTCATCAACATGCAATCGAATAGCTCCTAACGAGCTTTCTCCTCACAAAACCGCACGTAATTACACCATGCATAGTAATTTCACTCTCACCACTTATATGAACAACATTGGTGTTGCGTTTGTGAAGTTTTAGTGCAATAATATAGAAAGGTATTTTGTATTTTGTGCATTATATGTTTGTAGCTAGCAATTAGGCTGAATTTACATAAAACCACTTTATATTTATACATGTTATGTTGCTTTTACTTTCATGGCTACTTGTACCTCTTGCCAATCTTTTATTCTTATAATTAGTGTTGATGGCAGAAACTTTGCATGCTAGCGAGACAGGATGGTTCTTAATTAGTTTTTTTATTCAGCATTGTATTACATATCGTATTTGACACGTTCTTTCTTATGGTCGGTATAACTAATACTTGTAATAAACTGTATGTATATCTAGAAAATCTAGATACAAGGTCACTGAAATGAGATAAAAATCAATTATTGCAAGTACTGTGACAATGGTTCTCTTTAAGATTTCGTTTTATTTTTTTTAAACAACTCATGACATGACACAAGGGGATCATCATTAGTAACGCACACTGTAAATATATCTGTATACATTTAAAGATCCTGTTATAACTCTAAAACCTTAAAAAATTTCTTACCATGCGAAAAGTACCATTTAGGCTGTTGTGTAAAGTTTTACCATTTATAACTGTCTTTTTCATCTTTCAAATACGATGCCAATCCAAATCCAGAAGACTGCAACTGCCATTTAAAAATCCTGAAAGTTGGCTAATGCTCATTAAGTGTAATTACCCTTTGCACTCGTTTGTGGATTTGGTGAATAACAATCAAGGCAGAATTGGACCACGATGGATCATCTACAGAAGAAATCAGAAAAGCTTAGAGGTGCAATCAACATTCACTAGGTACCAACAAGAAATCCCAATTGTGACATTGTTTGAAACGCCAGCTGAACAAAGGTCAAGCATACTAGCTGCTGATTTAAATCAGTTTTACTATCAAGTACATCGAGACGTTACAGTGACTTTGTACATTCGTGATTTGTCATTGGTTTCAGTAGATTACCAAATCCAGTTTGACGCACTTGCTTGGAGCCAACCAACTACAAAAATCATGATGTATACGAAGCACGGACAAATACTAGGTCTAGGCTATATATGTCATGGACCAAATGTCTATACTCGCATAGCCCTTTCTAGGGCGAACCCTTTAGTAGATCTAAGAAAGGAAAAATCGCCAGAATGTAAGCTTCCCATGTATCCAGCACACTTGGGCAATTTTGGCTTCTCAGGCAATTTAGTCGATGGAACTCCCAAATGTCTATACAAATCTCACAAGCTTATGTACACTTTGTATTTAACCGAAGGCAAAATTAGCCAATTCTGCACTACCGAAAAGATATTATTAGAGCATTTACAGATTCGTCATAACTTTACAACTGTGATATACGAGAGTGCAAACTTTTTGGCAAGTAATCCTGAACACATTGTTGGCGACGTACAATTTTACACCACAGGTTATTACACCACTGGATTTGTCTTACTTGTAAGGACAGCACATGAAAGGTTAATTTATTGTCTACGGGATGACGTTCACGGTTTAAAGTTCTTGTATTGGGTTGCTCCATTCAAAATTTGGGTTTGGTTTACGTTAATGCTAATGTATGTTTCAGTGGTGGTGGCAGTATCAAAACTACACAGTTTCAAGGATATAGTCGTGGAAGCTGTTTGGCTGATGGCAACATTGCTAAGGCAGTATGTGTCCAAACACAAAATGTATCTTTTCTTGTCGTTCGCAACAATTGTTATAAGTACAGCGTATGAGTCAAGAATCACCAGCATCCTGATCGTCCCTCCACCTCCATTTATTTATCCCACAGTTAAGGCGATACTTAATGATGGTTACAAAATTTTTTTTCTGGCGAACAAAAACTTTAATGTTAGCATTTGGGGAAAATACCAGTTTGAATTTAAGGCCAGGGGCATTCTTGTTAAGCTTACAGATAGTTTCTTCATGTATAATGGCACAAGAAGTGTTAGGGAACTGCTTCAAAGACCACATAATTCTCCAGTAAAGCTTGCAGTTCCTTCTGTAGCAGAATTTGTAGATGACGATGTTAATATTATTTTAGTTAGGTTCAAAATGAATGATAGTGTATCATGCCATCATGTACTGGAAACATTTACGCTTCATCCCGTGGGTAGGTACTGGTTGATGAATGTTAATAACAGATACTGGGTAAAAAGGACTCTTGGATATTTGGTGCAATCAGGAATGTTTGACTTTTGGAAGAGAATATCTACATTTTTGCTTAAACGAAGAGCGAACGTACAGTCCAGTATGCGACGCAAGCAATATAATTTAATATACTTGTCCGATATTTTGGGGTTCTTTTGTTTTTGGGTTTTCGTCACTGTTATTTCAGTAACAATTTTCTTTCTAGAAAAGGCAAATTGGAAAGCTAGGCTAAAAAAATTTTTTTGTTGTCGGTTTACAAGAAGTGACAGAGTTATGCCCTTTTCACCATAATACTTAGTAATGATTGGACCATAACCAAATTATTCATACGCATTAAAGCCACCGCAAAACGCCTAGACCTCAGCAAGCAAGCATTATCCTTATGTACATGCATGTGCATACGGATAATTAATCGTGCACTTTGGCAGTTTAGGTAATCTGGAGTAGCTGCAATGTCCATATTATAGTATTTACGAAGCCTACAAATATGTTTTACATTAAGGTTAGGTGACTTTGTCCGATGTTAAACTATGGAAGACAGAGCCCTTTGGCTCATGTTTAATATTTGAAAATGTACAAACAAAAATCTTCATCTTGATACAAAAGCATTCAGACATTCTGTTAACAAACGTATTACCACCTCGTCTACACTTTTTGTTATCTTATAACACTGAAATTGTTTGTCCATCTCTTTACTCTTTGATCCTCTTGCAATTGTTTGAGAAAGGATTTACGCTTTTATGAATCTCCGGAGTACAGTGGCGTTACGTACAGAGAGTTTACAGTGTATCCTGTATGCATGTATGTATGTATCTATATTCTATATATATGTATGTATATACCTATGGTTATGATATGAACATGAAAGAGAGTATTCTACTAACTCACTTCTTGTCTACAACGTTTATCATAATGCGGGCATAATAATCGGATGTTAATGTGGCACAGCAAAATAGCTTTGTTTTATGTCATTTGAATAAATAGAGTCATAAATATTTCAACAAACAGATATATATTACATAAACAGCACACCTGTTGAAAATTACTCACATATAACAGCAACACGGCTTGTGAATCTCTATAACGAGTTATCTTACCGAACCGAAACCACATTCATCGTTTCTCTCGTGATGTCAACCATTGCTCCCCTTAGTTAACGTAATAATATGCATTCCCAGTTGTTTTAATATTTGACATCAAATGATACTTTGCTACGGTGGGATGTGCGTTATCTGTAGAGATAAATTCCGCAAAGGCTCCACAAACAACTACAGTCACCATAAGTCGAGGATAAGGAATGGATATATGATATATATTAATATGGCAAACGAAAATGTTAATCTTTACACGGTATGCTTATATTGTCAGCTAAAACATTGCCTTATAACTTTACTTAATATGTACATATGTTATCACTATCACATAATATGTATATCATGAGGGAATCAGTCATCATTCATCGGAATATTTAGACAGAATAAATCTGAGTCTAGATTTGTGCTTTGTTTTTAAATCTTTTGAATTTAATACAATTATATTCTAATTTACCACAGGCAAAATACTTAAGACCGAGAAATATAGTTAGAAATAGCTTAAGTCATTCTTACAATTTTCATTTGTATTAACAATTAGTTGAAATACCGCCGAATAATGGTCATGGAAAATTTCTTAGGAAGTATGATTGCAAGGGTGAAGATGGCCACATTGGTATGTCTTTTTAATTATTACATTATTAAAAGTCTTCGCAGATGCACTAAAAGGATCCGCTTGGATCCACATTCACAATAACCGTAAAAATGTCTAGATCGTTGGCGTTGTTAACATTGGATTCATCGGACACTCATTCTGGAGTAGTTCGGGTAGTGAAGAGGCTTACTTGAGTGCAGTAATTATTTGCTTCATTATTTCATTCCTTTGGACAATGGCCATTATTGTCGGAGTTATTCGTTCAGATTCAGAGCAGCTGAAAAAAGCGGTAAGACTTCTTTATATATTCATTATTCTTACAATTATGGTTTGCTATAGGAAAAATGATTTTTACTAAATGATTTTTATGTAGGATATGCTTTATCACATGGTCGCATGCATCTTCTATGCAATTACTCTCATACTCTTCTTTGTTTCCCTTGTGGACAAAGGGAAGAAAGCTAGATACCTTTGGGAACGGATCATCTCTCTTGTAAGAATTCATTAATGCTCTTAACACACTTTTTCAACTAATTTTATATATGCGGATACCTAAACTATATTTGTTTTTGTAGCTCCTTGGAATAGCAAACACAGTATTGTACGGATTTGCAGGATACCTTTTCTACCAGGCCTGAGGACATCTAATCTGAAGCTCAAAATTGTATTTAACGCTGTCCAAAGTAATGAGCCCACGCCCAGCTGCTTTTAATGACCTGGATAAAAGTACTAGCAAAGCACCCTTTCCCCTGTTAAATTATTATTTTTCGTAAAATGTATTAAATAGAGTGGTAACTAAATCCTTGGACGACACTGAGAAGTGTTATCCGCATAACTTGTAAGTTATTCTGAGCGAAAGGAGGTTGCACATTGTACATATTTTATAAGAGTGGAATAAATGATACCGTAGCTACTTACTGTAATTAGCCCAAAGCTATTGATTTACCAAAGAAATCTTGTTTTGTACAATAAACAACAAGCAAACTTACTGCAATTTGATAAAAATTTGTCTTATCAAGTTGGCTACCTAGTCGCTAATTCATGGCCTTTGTCATTATGATAAAAGGATTAACATGGGCGTTGTTTTCTCCGTGTTGAGCTCAATTCAAAAATGTCTCTTGACCAACAACTCCGGACTTCCCCTTGCTGATCCGCCAATTTGCTACTTGCGTGTTGATGACTACTCCATTTGCGGTATGGTACATTTACTGATGTGTGATTTTTAATGATTTGTCTTGTCACGATGGCATAAAAATGAACCGGAATGGAGTTTACTTGTCTTGTTGCTACAAATTCTTGCAGGGACATTACGGGAAGGACTGCAGGAAAAATGGAATCAGTCATTAAATTCTATGATCTTCTTAGAAATTGGAACAAGACGCTTTCTTTGGCCGATTATTCAGAAGCGTATGGATCGAATGGAGGCGAGTTTAAAATACACCAACTGTAACCTGGAAGATCTGAAAACCAAGTTTCCAAAGTGGGATGACAAAAAGATTTTTGAAGTCCATGACTTATTCCAAGTATTTGAGGTGGATGGAGATGGCTTGATTGAAATTGCGGAAATGTACATACTATTAGAAAACGGTTTTTTAGGAACAGTTAATAGAAAACTATTAAATTGTACATTAAGTTTGTTGGCAGTAATGGTTTATGCTCATAGCTTAGTGCGCTTAAATCATTTTTGCATTATGTATTACATAGGAGCGTCGGCTTAGACAATCTTGGTGATACAACTTTGAGAAAAGACAGAATTCCACAGTTGACATCTGGAGACGAGGATGGAACAGGAAGGTAGTGAATTATTAGGATAATGGCATTCTCAAATTATCAAAATGTGTTTAAATACTTTGCAATTCAAATGTTTGAATGTATTTTATGCTTTAGTATTGATTTTGAGGAGTTTCTTCAGGTTCGTACGGGCATCTTATGCAGATATATATATAACTCTGTGCAAATTTTTTATAAATACCTTGTAATCCTTATTTCCAATACGTAATGTATTTTCGGAACGCATATACAACGTGTACAAATGTACATTTTTTGTTTAGATTTTATATAGTCAGCAAGAGATAGAGCACTCNTGTACAAATGTACATTTTTTGTTTAGATTTTATATAGTCAGCAAGAGATAGAGCACTCTGAGACGCCATTGGCTAAGACATTCGTAAAGGTCAATAACGATATCAAATTCATTCGGTGGATGAGTACAGTTCAACAAATCCGAGCAGGCTACCTTTGAATTTAAATACTTACGAGAATGATATGAAACTAATGTACCAAATAATGTGGAGGCCAATATAAGTATTTTACAGTAAGTATAAAAATCGATTTTATTTGATTTTACAATAAAAAATTAATGTACATCGAGTTTTTCTGTTTTTCATATATGTACCATTAAAAAATAATGTTTCATATCGTTATATAAAAAATACCTTAAAAACTAAATATGTATAACTTTTGATCTGTTGTTGCAGCAAGAGACTAGATTATGTTAAAATAGTTGGACACAATATGCAAAATACTACATAAAATACCTTAAAAACTAAATATGTATAACTTTTGATCTGTTGTTGCAGCAAGAGACTAGATTATGTTAAAATAGTTGGACATAATATGCAAAATACGACACCATACAATTTCCTGTTTTACCGTTCTGTCTGTAATAAAGAATGCAAAAATAAAGTTATAAAAATATATCTAGTAAATGCTTATTCGTCTTCCTAGTAAGTATGTACGTAATCATAAAGACTGACTGAATAGCACCGCTTCCAAAAACTTCATTACAAACTACCGAAAGCACTGTTCAATATTCTGTGACCATGTATGAAATTATGATAACGTTTGTTTTGCTTTTTCAGATAATATGTATATTTAATGATTTTTAGACCACTCTTGCAATTCTTTGGTCTTTTCAAGAAGGTTATTATTTGTGCTATTTTTATTGTGATTATTATGATTATTATGCCTTGCAGCAACTTTCTTTGCCACAGTGGAAACCTGTTGGATTTCTTGTAACTTTTGCTTCGTCTCTTTAAAGTCCTTCAGCTCATCTTCAAGACAGTCTAACAAGTCGGTACAATCTAGTGCCCGTACACTTAACCCACTCATTCTTAGCGCGTCTAAAACCGTTTGACTAGAAGAGGATGGAGTTGTAGTTAACAGACTAGAATATTTCTTTCCAGACTCTGAAGCACAAGTTTCAACGGCAGGAGAAGGTGGTGGAACAAGTGGCTTTCGTGCAGAGGCTGGTAGAGATGCACTAGCTTTAATGGACTTTCCTAAAAGTAGGGGTACAGTATTTGGTAACATCGCAGTCATATCTGAACTATGATAATTATGATTAGTAGCTAATGATGACTCATCCTGTCTCCCTTTCACAACAGACCACATTAGTTTCATCTGTTGATCTAGAGTGTTGAGGGAGTTGCAAATTTCATCGATATCTTTAGATAATTTCTTACTTTCCGAACTTCTATGATCCTTTAAGCTACTCACTCCAGAGCTTTCAGTCTCTGAGAAAAGGTCTAAATGGATTGAGGTAGGCCTGCGGGGCGTGACAGATTTAAATAGCTTTTCGTCAAAAAGTAACGAGTTGTTTTTTGGCTTTGGTATCAAATGGGACGAATCTGGTATTGGGGTTGGATCATTTAGTCTATTTTTCTGCATTCTAATGAAAGCCTTTGCCTCTTCTACAATTCTTTGGTGGGTATCCTCAGATATTGGCTCGCTATTTGGGTCCGAAAGGTCCTGAGGAACGACGGAAACACTACGTGAAACAAGTTTTGGATGTATAGTATCTGTATCATGCGTGGGAGGAGAAGGTGATACCTTTCTAGCTGATTTACTCGAGATGGGTGTTAAAGCATTTCCCTGTGACACCTTCTTTCGCGTGGATGAACGAGGGTCAATATGTAACACCTCGTGTTTTGTTGGCTTCCTAGCAGAAGCTGACTTGCTAATTATAATGTTACTCTTAATTGGAGATTTTCTACTTGAGTCATTAATAGTTTGACCCTGAGGTACGAGCGAAGTAGTAACCTTTTTCCCTTTTGAACTTTTCAAATCAAGAATTTCTTTTTTCAGCACCTCAAGTGCTTGCAAAGCTGCGTTAATCCGATTTGTGTGAGATGTAGAGTCATCAGCAACTAATTCATCCAAATCTGCCTCTTTCACACGTGACCCTACCACATCACTAGATGGATATAAGGAAGAGTTCGAAACTGTGTTTGATTCAGAACCATGTGCAGAATCTTGATTTGTATCAGATATGTCAAAACTTTCATTTTTCTCGGGTTTGTTTGCTGGTATTGGAGATGAGCTACCTGAGCGGAGGGATTTTTTATCAAGCTTATTATTTACGCCAACAGCCCTCTTCTTCATGGAAATGTCTTTTGCCATTCCCTGCATATCTGTTTTCAGTGACAAATACTTTGCTTCAAGATCTTGGTACTTTGCTTTCAAAGCTCTTAGTTCGTCCTCTGCTGCTTTATCTGAAATGTTTGTCTCCGATGCAGAACGCTTATTCTGATTCGTATGTTCCTGGATTTCTTGTAAGGAAGCGTCAAGAGATTTCTCCAAGGCTGCCTTTTTCCTTTTGAACTCTTCCTTAATTGAATGCAAAACATCATCTTGCTTTTTTGTAAGCTTCATCTTAAGGTCTTCTGTTGCCTTTTCGAATTTTGACACAAGTTCTGCTTGCCTCATTAGGTGATCTTGGTGTAGCTTTTCTTCCTAAAAATAAAAAGAAAGTAATTAATTAATCGATATTCTTCTGCGCTTACAAATTTTACTCGTTCATGGTCAAAGATGAATCTTACTTCCGCTTTGAAATCAATTTTCAACTTATCAAGGATTGTTTTATGATAATCCTTCATCTGCATGATTTGCTTTTTATGATTCTCACGAAGACCTTCCTTATGCTTCTTAAACTCAGATTCTGTCTCCTCTGCAACTTGCTGCTTTATCACTTCCGACATGTTTTCTTCGTCCTTCTTTTTATATTCTGCAGCTAATTCTTCAAGTCTCTGTAATTTTGCAAAAGTTACCAAGTTGTATATGCAAATCAAAAAGTTTTAGTATTGATACCTCTCTGTTAATCATTAAATCTTACGCGTTGATGAACTTCTTCCAACTCCTTTTGTCTTTGCTGAAGAGTCAAGTCAAACCCTTTCTTCATTTCTTCAAGCTCACGTTGCAGAAGGCTGTCTATTTCACGTTTCGCTTTGTCGACTTCAAAGTTCTTTTCATTTTCCATATCTTTTTTTATCTTTTTTAGCATATCTTCTTTTTCTACCTTAAATTGCGCAACCGTTTCTTCTAAATGTTTCCTATAAACAAATGCACAATTTCTTAAAATCTCAAATAATATAAATTTAAACCCAATTTTTTCAGTCTCCCTTACTGAATTTGCTCCTTTCGGGATTTTGTTTCCTTCTCCAATTGTTCTTTAAACTTTCGTAATTCCTCTTCCATTTCTTCTCGCATAGATTTCTTCATTGCAGAAATCTCAGCATCTGAATACTCAGGTTCAAATGTAGACTCCTGCTGGTTAGGCGTAATTTAAATCATTTAAGCTAATAAATGATATGTGAAATAGCTAATTGTACTTTAAATATTTTGTAGTATCTCCTTGTACCTTTTTCAAAACTTGTTTGATAGAAGGAGTAGATCGTTGAATAAAAACTTGGTCCGAATCCCCACTTCCATTTTGACTCCAACGAAGACGATCTACTCCAGGCATAGCTTGTTTATTGCTCCTCTCACTGTCCTCCTCTTCCTCCTCAGTCTCTTCAGTGTCATCGTTTTGTTGTGGGTTGTGGTCATCCGCTAAGTCATCCTGCAAATCATCACCGTATAAGTAATTTTGATTTAAAAACTTCACGTTCTGCTTACATGGTATCGTTGTTATTTAGTGATACTATATCAAAATTACATTTTCATCGCCTGATAGCTCAAACTTAAGCTCGGTATTTTCATCTAAATTAAATTTCACATTTCCTTTGGCTTTTGATGAAGTTGATTCTAGCTGGGACAAAACCATTTTCTCGTCATCTGCAAAACCAAAAAATTAGTTTGATTAACGAGTGTTGACCCCCACGGCACTTAGCCACATATTTGCTTTAAAACCCTATCCTATCCCATCCTTCATATATGTAAAAAACGAAAACCTAACGGTAATCCATTATACAAGTCAAAATCTTATGCAGAAGCGACAAAAAATGTCATTGCTGGTTTTGGAATTTGTAATACGAACCAGTCATTTCTTCCAGATTCATGGAGAAACCATCTAACTCATATACAATGTCTGAAGGATCTGTAGGTCTGGAACGAGAAATAGAATTCACAAGAATACTTTTTATAGGCTTCTTGTCCGGGTCCATATTAGCTTCATCAGCTCCATCTCCGCGGTCTTTATTCCTTTGATAAGTACTGCCTTTAAGCTTTGAAAATCCTTCGGAGGACTGGCCTTTAAGAAAGTTTGCGCCACCGCCTGTGTTATAACAATTGAAGAAAAAATTCTGTCATAACAAAAGTATAAAGGAAGCATTTATATGCATACCATTTATTGTACAACTTACCAGTAAGGGTAAGTCCTGTTCTCTTTTGTGGTCGTACCAGAGGAGGACTGTCATCATCATCCAGGTCTTTAAATGAGTTCAAAGAGCTACCGGAAATGATCTTAGCACTGTTGGCAGTAGGTCTACTACTAATCTGATTGTTATTTGTAGAATCCTGGCCATTTTTGTTATTGTTTGAGGGGTGTGGAGCTGTCTGCCTTAGATCACCGGCTGCTGGACCGAATCCGCCCAGTTTGCCGAGACTACTTGCAGCTGAGTTAAAAGGGGCTAAGCTGGCACCAGCTTTCTTAAGTGGGGGTAAGCTCTTCGGTGGCCTTGAGGTCACAGGATCAAAGTTCTGGATTCTGTTCATGGCCAGATCTGCCCTGGCTTGGGTTACTTTGTCACGGTATACGAGATTCATTGGATGTTCCCACTGACTGTTTTGTGTTTCCGAGTTGTAGTAAAACCATACGTTTCTCGTTGTGTCAAGACTAAAAAATGTGAGAGTAATGCTTGTTTCAGTAGGATGTAGGAGAAAGTATAGAATAACACATATTGTATTAATGCATTTTTACCAAGGCCTCCACGGCTCAGGAAGCTTGGCTTCTAGACCTTCACGTGCCAAATAGAAAAGATGTGGTTCTTTGAGAATGTCTATTCCTATCCTTTTGGCAAATTCTTCAATGTCTGAAACAGAGAAAGTTAATTGTGAGTTTTATTTTCATATGGATAAATAGACGGAAGGAAAAAATTAGTAATTTTGGGAGTTTTATTTTCATATGGATAAATAGACGGAAGGAAAAAATTAGTAATGAACAATGCCTAGAAAAGGGGCGTCTAAGACTCAGTCACAAATGCAGCATGAGTAGCAAAAATGTTTATATGTATCTTTAGCATTGTTACTTCCTTTACTTATTGTTTGCTGCCTACAACTATCGCCGTAAGTTTCATTTGTCTAAAATTGATTTAAACATATGGATTCTTTATAATTTATCCAAATGTATCAAACAACGCAATGTTTGCATAAGATAGACATCAATACACGAAGGTATAAGAAGTGGTACGAAATGCCACACTGGTCGAATTGTTTTGATGCGTGAGATGTTATCATAAATACTTATTACCTACCATCATGTCTCATCTGTGAAACCCCACAACTAAAATTATTTCCGGTATGAAACAAATCGTGTTTTCTATTTGCGCGCGTGATCTGCTGAATTACTATACAAATTATATAATGGCATAGGTGAAAAGGCCCTAGCTAACCAAATATGAGATACATATCAAACCTGTCATTCTGATTGTCTGCAATTTACCTGTCAAACCACAAGTCAAGTGGTCAGCTCATTTATTAAATATTTACAAGATGTTCGGGGATCATTGAAAAATGATAAAGAGTAATGGAGAGGAAAACCTATGAACGATAGGAACAATACGTTCGTGTAGCATCACTAAAAAGACAAGCAAATTACATTGAGAAGCTAAGTAGACTCTGTTAAAGTTTGGAATATGGTTAGCGAATGTCATAATAATACGCTTAGGGGTTAGGAGAAAGTACGCAATTTATATGATAATATGTATGTTTGTCATTGTTTTTATGCATTATATATGTATAACTATTAAGTTTTTGGACGATTTATGATACATTTATAGATATATTTAAATACGTATGCAATATTATATGCATTTACATTTATCATTTATATGCATGGATTCCCCAAAGATTTTTCTATCAAAATCTCTTTATCTTTGGATAGAGAAATCTTGGATTTCCATTTTCAAAATGAAATGACAAATATAGCAAAAATGATTTTTATCTATCTTTGCCTCAA
>JAHZNG010001152.1:0-14678 GCA_027744375.1 Orchesellides sinensis | reverse complement strand
CCATTTAAGTAGTAATGGTAAGCATTTTCTCCAATGTGCGCCTCAAGGTGAACATTTAAGTGAGATGAGCTATTGAATCCTTAGTTGTAATATACACAGGGATGTAACCAATCGTCAACGTTTTGATCTCGAACTGTGTAAAAGTCGAGAGCTTTCAATCTCAAATACTTGAATATGGCATAGGAGCGCATAAGATGTTTAGAACTTATTTTGGCAAATACTGCATTCAAATCGATTTGCAGCTGTGTGATTTCCAAGTTTCCTAAGGTGACTTCTTGTTTTCAATTTCTTCTGGCAAATGTTGCATTTTAATGGTCTTTCTTCTTTTTGTGTTATTGTATATGCTGCCAGATAATGATGATCATCTTCGTCTTTTCTCGAAATTGTCTTCTATAGATTTTCTACTCGACGTCGCTGGTTGTTTGCTTGAAGACATTGTCGTGCTCCTTAGAAAAATTATCGAAATTATTTTGTTTCTCGATTTCGCTTGTATGTTGTTTAAATGGATGTTTTGTTCTTTTGCAGCAAATTGAAATGGGATGTTTTACCCCCTAGAGGGTGGGGGTGTAAATTACCCCATTTGGGTTGACGGAGAAGCTTAAAAGTTAACACAATTGCAGAAACTCGGAAGCTATACCAGTGTGGTAAGTTTGGTCACAATCGTTTAATAAACATAGAAATGAGAAGCATTTGAAAATGTGAAAAAATCGGTTTTCCTGATTTTTAATCACAAATATTACAAACATAAGCAGACAAACTTGGCCAATTTTTAACTACATTGCAAGCACTTCGTAATAGTGGTAGTTTTAGCCCGAAGGGACTAATAGTATTACAAAGTTTAATATTCTTAGATGAGTGAGTGGTGGGGTAATATGCAAGTACAAATCCTAATCCTAACCAATAAACATATATAATATATAATATTTATTTACCCTTATCAATAAAGTCGCTGTAATGCTTTTTCAGGCTAGACGTTTTCAAAACCGTTACACATCCACACCAATATTCAATCATTTTGAGTCTAATTCTTTTTATGCATCAGATTGTATATATAACTGTTAGCGCGAGTAACAATTTGTATGAGAATTATATGCACAAACGTGTCAGCCAGCCTTTAATTTCGAAACTAATTTATGTAGTGGCGACTAGCAAATCGAGTTTTAGATTGTTAGTTTAAAGTTTAAATCTTTTAATTGCAGATGTTATATTTCCGCTCAAGAGCGGTGACTTTTAATCTAGCCTATCTTTGTAAAATATGAGACATTGTCTACCGGAAAAATTCCTTGTAAGCCAAATAGCTTTTTCATGTCTAAAGCCTAGTCATGTTTACCAAGTGCAGGACGCTGTCTATAAAATATGCTAAACTATTTGGTTGAAGATAGTTGGGTTCGCAAATTTCTTCATAAAATAAAATTTTCTTGCTTTAGAGTCCTTAACGTCCCTCAAATATTCCTGGGTATAGAAATAAGAGCCCGTGTACATCAGCCCTGGTCGGACATTTGTTTATTACTGAATATCGAGTCCTGAAATGAATATTATTTCCTAGAGCCTCCCAGTTTAAATTTTAATATTTTGCACAATATTACCGTAAGTGGCAGTGACATCTTGCATGTATTACTATATAATGGTTTCAATAAGCAAAATTCAACCGAAAGCATTCCTAGTGTGACGCAAAAAATAATAGTTTTAAGTACATTAACTTTTCATACAACTTACTCTGCATTATACTTATCTAACAATTTACTAAATCGACAGTTTTAGCTTTATTAGCTTCTGAGAACCCATTAATCCTCGTTACCAGCACAAATTTCATAAAGATCATAAGGGATTTTCGAATTCCTCGAAATGCGTTTAGAGCTTGTTGACATAATAAACTCAGCTTTAATACTGAGCATAATAGCAAACCAATCCCAACTTGTTTTTCCAAGAATATTGGACATTGATCTGATAAATAAGTGTTATTCTACTATTAACTATTAAAAAATTGTCAAGTATTTACAAAACTCAATAATTGTGTTTAATAGCATTTGTCACTCAACCTCAACACGATGATAATAAGATTGATAAGTACTAACCTAGTCAACTCATGTCCTATGGTAACATCCTTGGCTTGTCATAATAATCATCAATAAGCCAAGTGTTACTTCGAACGAAATAATATGATTAGTAATCCCAATAAAAGCGCACACACAATTCTTCCTAATGCATAAATAAAGGGAAATATAAATACAAGAGCGTTTCAATCAATTATAATTTATTACCAATATTACTTAACAGTCATTACAACAACCATTGTCAAAAGTTAAAAAAAATGAAACTTGTACTTTTAATCACGCTCGTTTTAAATTTCGCATTCGGTATAGCTAACCCAGTTAATTCAGGTATTTATTTTAAACAAAATATACAGTAGTAGTTTCCGATTACTTGAATCTAAAAACCATTAATAAATGTCTTGGTTATGCAGCTGCAGAGATTTGATGTTGAGCAAATAGATCCATTTGCATGCACACATTATATGTACGGATTCATTGGACTGGACGAAAATACAAACACAATAGTGGTTTTGTACTTTTAATCACGCTCGTTTTAAATTTCGCATTCGGTATAGCTAACCCAGTTAATTCAGGTATTTATTTTAAACAAAATATACAGTACTAGTTTTCGATTTCTTAAATTTAAAAACCATTAATAAATGTCTTGGTTTTGCAGCTTCAGAGAAGAAATTGGTGTGCTATTATGGAAGTTGGGCAGTCTACCGACTAGGCAATGAGAAATTTGATGTTGAGCAAATAGATCCATTTGCATGCACACATTATATGTACGGATTCATTGGACTGGACGAAAATACAAACACAATAGTGGTTTTGGACCCTTACAATGACGAGGAAGAAAACGGGGGTAGATTAAAACAAAAGGTTTAACTGAAGCTAAATCAACTCAAATATTTAATAAATGATTCTAAATCTTTTTTTGCAGGAAGAGGCAAGCCAAAGTTTCTAATAAACCTAGTTACAGTTAAATAAACTGTCAGTTATATTCCCCAGCGAAAATAATGTAGACATTTATTACAGGTGCTATGAAAAGATTCACAGGATTGAAGCAAATTAACCCCAACTTGAAAACTTTAGTTGTTATAGGAGGATGGAATGAAGGCTCCGAGAAATATTCGAAGGTGTCACAAAATTACTAATACTTATGGAATTCAAAAGGTTGCTTATTTTATTATAACCTTTCATTTTTCTTAAAAAACAAGATGGCAAAGGATCCAGCTAAGCGTTTAGCATTCATCAATAGCGTAGTCCCATTCTTGCGGAAACAAAACTTTGACGGTTTAGAATTGGATTGGGGTATTTTCACTTTGCATGAGAAACACCGCATTTTCGAAATATATGTATCCTTGATTATCGATTGTGTAATTATCTTACATGCAAGTGTTTTCTCTTATGATAGAGTTCCCTGCAAATCGTGAGGGTGCTGCACCCGAGGACAAGGAAAACTTTGTAAAGCTTATTAACGAACTACGACAAGCATTTAAGCCGCATGGTTATCTTTTGACAGCTGCGGTTTCCCCAAGAGTAAATATAATTGACACAGGTGGCTTTATAAGCAATACACTCTAATTTTGAAGTTGACATTGATAAAAAGCTGACACTCCAAAAATACTTTTATAATACGAATAATTTTGTCAGTGTGTTTGTTAACAATGGGAATTTTGTTTTTGCAGCTTACGATATCCCAGCCATGTCAGCGTAAGGGCTATTAATTTTATCTTTAAAATAACAAATTATTTAAAGAAAATTAGAAACACTTTAACATAGGAGTCCTTTTTATTTTTACTTTAGAGGCTTAGATCTTATCCACGTAATGACATACGCGTTTCATGGTAACTTATCTATGTGCCTTTAACGCAAATCATTCACAAATCGAATAATAAATCTAATTAGATATGACTTGCTTAACTTAGATAAAAATGAGAACGTTACCTACCACCATTCCCCACTGACAGGCAATGAAGCTATTGATTTTGGAGAAAACATCATGCTCAATACTGTATGCCTTTTGATTTAAGATAATATATATATGACATAACAACATGATATGACAACATGTTTACTGATAGGAATACGCCATTAACTACTGGATTGATGGTGGAGCAGATCCAGCCAAGCTTTTGGTAGGAATAGCCACTTACGGACAAGGATTTATTTTGAAAGATCCAGCAAACAATGGATTTTATGCCCCAGTGAACAATTCATTTATAATGGGATACTATGAAGTAATTCTTTAAAACCATTGATATGTTAATGCATGTTGATTGCCTGAATAAGAACTTTTTTATGCCTCATCCAGCTTTGTGAAGCATTAAACTCTGAGCAAGGCCAGTGGACAGTGGTTAACGATGGTGCTTATCAAGTGCCATATGCATATAACAGTGAAAAATGGATTGGATACGATAACATTGAGAGTGTTGCCAATAAGGTAATTAAATAAATAAATATTTGCATGATAAATCGAACCCTTAATTTGAACCACTCATGCAATCTTGTTTTAGGCAAAATTTATAAACGACAAGGGACTTGGAGGTGGGGCGGTGTGGTCTTAGGAAAATGATGATTTCCATGGCGAGTGTCACAATGAAGCATTCATCCTTACCAAACAATTTTACAGGGGGCTCAATGGCGACTACCCTTAACAAACTTGCAGCCTTACATAATAAAGCAATGCTCTGCTTGAATACCAATATATATCTACAAAAAAGATTGGAATAAATTATTTTGAAAAATTATATGTCTTTGAAATTTCATGCCTCTGTTAAAGACCTGCATTGCTATTTAACCGAACTGCATTTTCAGAACAATTTGGGATTTTGTTGCCTATAAATTTAAAAAGTGTTAATACACAGACTGGCTTTGAAAATTCGGGTTATAAAATATAAATGGAAATGAAAAGTAACGTTTTTTAATTACTAGACTTTAAACCTCAACACGAGGTATTGATACAATGCGAAGGTATTACAGAAGCATCGACTGTTTTCTAGCCTTCAGCAAACATTCCAGTAGGCTTCGTAAATTATTTATCCATACTGCTATCATATTTCTTTGGCGAGAAAAACGTAAGAATTTATAGTAGGATAAGGTTTGTATGATATGCTATATCTTTTGTTTGCATCTTAGTACTTTTACAGTTATCTTTTAAAATCATGTTTTTTAGCAAAACAATAGTTGGTCTTCTTCAAGGCTTAATCAAATACCTTTACTAAGGTTAGATAATGCTGGTAGCTGGTATTTGCGTACGCATCTTGATGCGCGATAAAGGTTGGACGATTATCTTTATCTAATTTTTTACGAGTGTTAACTATGGTATATATTTTTTTCCTCTCTAAACCCAATTATTTACTTGTTAGATTTAGCATTTTTTGGTAAGAATTTTTTAAATTGAAATTAGATCCGAAGTCGTAGATTCACGCAATTATGCGATTTATAGGCACGTTTTGAGATGATTTGATTTGACAAGTATGCGAGGATATATACAGGCAAATTTTTAACGTTTCTATGTGTATAGTCAATGTATTGTTATTCAAAGATTTAGTAAACTTTCCTTGAAACATCATTAAAGCAGCTCATTAGACCCCGCACCATGTAGATTATCAATGTAATCTAATGGATGTGCTAAGAATGAAGTTAATGGGAGTTCATGAGAAAAATGGATTTGGTATGCATGCATGTTTGGAAACGTAAATAGTTAAATAACGTTGAAGCAAGGATAAGCAATTCTGCGAATGGTAATGTATATGGTATATAAAATTCATACATTCCATTCAATACCCCATACATTTTAGGGTTCATTTACGAATTGTCTGAACTACATTAATATTTAATAATTAAATAACCGAGTATAAAAGGATGGATGTAAAAAGTTAAAATTGCAGTCGACATTACGAACAAAATTGTATCTTACAGAATAAATTTGCAGTGTTAATAATGAGAACCGCTCTCGTTTGCTTTATCTTATTGGTAACTGCCACTGGCAGAATTCTAACCGCTGAAAATGCCGAACTATGGCAAGCGACCGTCTTTACTGCAGATAGGAAAGAGAATTTTGAAGATTACAAGGTAACAAAGGAGGATGGCAATGCCCGCACTGGTCGAGGTTTACCAATTTGTTTCTTAGGCCACACTTGTGATTAAAACAAAATAACTTTCTTATCTAATTGTTTCAAAAATCGAATTAATTAGCTACGGAATTTATGTTTCAACAATAAGCGTGGTTGAAGTTTTGGTTAATGTAAGTTATCAGGTTCTAATTTGCTTGTAATTCAACTTCTGATTTATTTACCCGCAAGAGCTTAATTTAATGCATAGAAATAAGAAATTCATGCCTTAGATTGCCAAATAACAAATAAAATGTTGTTACTAGAGAAAATGATTGTTTTACAGACATCGCAATGATTAATAAGATGCAGAGAAAAGTGAAATAATATTTCATATGACTAAAATGACGAAAAATGGGGTAACCGGAAACAACATTTCTTGATTTTAATTAATTAATTTTTATCTTCAGACACTTCACCAAGTTTTGATCATATTAACTCTTTACTACGACGTTAGACGAAGTTAAAAGTTTGAACGATCAACTTGCGGTTATAAACTATCGAGCGTAAAAAATTTAGCTGCAGTCGAATATTAGTAAAATTGGCTAGCCAAGCCAAACGTAAGTTAGATTAGTTGATAGAACGAAAAATACGCTTTTAAAACTGGATACCATCTAGTGAGCATTGTGCGGCCTGTTATTAATTAATCCTATTAAATAAGGCATCAAAAAATAACTTGAGGATTTCACATAACACATTTTAAACACGAATATTTCCGTCGGATGAAGTTGACGTAATAACTACGATATATGTGAAAAGCGGAAAGCCAGCTATTTTAATTACTGGGCTTCGTATAGTAACATTCTACGAAACCGAGTTAAAACGTTAATATTTAATTGTTCTATCGCTTGTACGATATCTTCATTGAGAAGCAGCGACACTTATTTTAACATACATACTGGAAATAGCCTACCGCAAAATTCCATGTAGGCCTACTAGCTTATTCATAAAGCACCGTCGTACTTTTACGTCCCAATCAATCTGGTCGTAACGAAATAAAAGACACTCCTTGCATGAAATGCTAAATTCTTTGTTTTAAGCTGAATCCGTTTGCATCTTTCTTTGCAGAATCAATTTCTTAAAAACAAATATTGGTTTTCAATTTTTAAAGTTTCTTAAATATTGTTTGGCCTTGCAATGTTTCATACAACCCATTTTCTACGTTTGTTTGAATTCCATGTAAAGGTGATATCTTTCTTTTGCATCACTCCAATCTACTGGGACCCTGAAAAGCTTAGACTTGCTGCAAAACCAAAGCGTATCCGAAAGCGCCAGTATAAACATCTATTGCTCCTTTCTTTAAACGCATCCCTCTTACTAATCCAGTTAGTTCATGGGCGTAAACGTGAACCTTTAGTTGTCACATTGGAAAATCTATTTTATTTGACAAGCTACGCTCCCTGGATATCTTCAATCCTGGTAATTTTTCTGAGGTGTGATCAAGTTGTGGAGTTATTTAACTTTCTTATAACATTCGATAAAAACCACGTCCAAAGTTCGAAACTAACAAGCAAATCGGAAGAGTACTTCATTTACTCCATTCAGATTATTGCAATCACCACCCCAATCATGTTTGGCACCTCCATCGCCCTCCAAAGATGGATGAGTCCATGTACATCAGCCCTGGTTGGATATCTTTTAATTCCTGAATGTCATCCTGACTTTTATAGTATTTCTTGGAGTATCCCGTCCTTATTATATGTAGCAACCTATTCTGCAATCACGCTATGGTACCAAATTGCTTACATAGGATCACTCGTTTTTATCGTTTGCGAGTTGGCTTTTCTTCACGCCTGTTGTTTCATTGGATACATCCGATTCTGCAAAAATAGCATTCTCCAGTTTCTCCAGGAGGAATCTGGAAAATCTACAGAACCACTACAAATTTACAGGGAGCTTCAACTTTTAGTCAAATTTTTTAATCTTGCTCAACAGGACGTTATCACTGTGGCCATTAGTCAACTGTGCATGAGTGTCTTTGTGCTCGGTATGTATTCAGCTATTGCCTTGGGCGCGTCAATGTCCATTCCCCAACAGGTTACATTCAGCTTAGGAATTATGGACGCTATTTTGGTGATGATTGTTTTATTTGGCACTTATGCTGGGATACACACGGAGTCATTAGGTGTTTTGCAACTGTTGAAGCGAATTCCTGAAGCTTAAATCACGTCATGTTAAGTACATCAAATTGTATGCTAAATCCTTTTCTATTTTGAGGATTGGAATGGGCTCAGTTAATTTTGTGGATAGGTTAACACCCGGAGTTATGTTCGATTTTTGTATTAGTCAAATTGCCAGTTTGTTACTGCTTGGATAAGAGATTCTTTAGTCATGCTCAAGTCAATCAAATTTTATTATTATATTGTTTGCATCAACAAAGTGGTCCTGGCTGTTACTCCTCCAAACTAATTACGTAAGAGCTTTCATGACTCATCCATGTGATCCATACTTAATAATAAGTGATCACGTTAACCTGTCGGATATGCAATAATTGCGAAGTTGTACCTTGCATAACAAGCTAATGATGACATAACTACACCCACCCACATATATCTTTTGTTGCGTGTAAACGTGCGAAATTTATGTTTACATGTCAGTTACATAAAACGATAACGGATAAATAGATGGAGTGTTTTATAACATTAAAACAACTTAGTGCAAATATGATGAAATTTGGCGAAAATATAAATTATTCTAAAAAACCTCAAACAAAAAAAAAAAGAAATTTAAAACGCCGTATGGAAACCAGTAAAATTGTAACGCATCCAAATCTATTATGTAACTGATAAATATGTATATATTATGCATATCCAATATCAGCTCAAACTCTGAGCAATTGTATGTATATTTCGAAATTTTGCAATTATAAATAAATGGTCTAAAAAATTACCTAATATAAAAAAAATGGGTGTAAATTCAAATTTTATTTAATAAGTAATTCAATTAAGGATGTAGTAATGTAAACAAGTTAGCACTGATTAAATATACACGGTTCATTGTAATTATATCATATTTAGAACTAATTAATTTTATTACGCAATACATTTGTAGCTTCCTGTCACAAATTTCCTTCTCATCGTTATTGCCAGCGTTCACCAAGTCTCTCCTCTCCTCAACAGTTGCCGCCGTTAGTAGTGCTGAAGTGGTTGGTAGTTGCCAGTGCATCCTCAACAGTTTTTTAAGGGTCACCTCTAAATACTCCCCCTTATACACAATTTGACACCACCGAAGCATACAAATAGGATAACCTAAATAGACACAGATTGATATGTAACACACACAAAAATATCAAACCAACTTTTTAGAACAATTTATGTAATAATTTGCTTATTCTTACCACAAATAATAATGAGCTTTTGTTTGTTTTTAATTTCTTTTTGAAATTTCACCCTTTTACTATTTTTCACGGTGTACTCTATCCTAGCGGCTCAACCAATGATCGGGAATTAAATAAGAAAAATTCGAACTCCAATATATGCTTGAGAATTTGAAAACCCACTGTGACACGCAGCCACCAATAATCATACCGTAATGTAAAGAAACACGCTGCTACCACAATCATTATTACTGCTAAAATTATGAAACGTTTTTACTAATTAGTAATTTTCACACCAACTAAAGTTGACTCATGTACATATGCACACACGTACACAAACAGTATAATAATATTTGGCCGTTGAGTGCTGGCAAGCTACTGTAGACTCATAATTCGTAAAGGGTGGTTTTTAGTTTAAGTTGGGAGCAACAATGTGTATTCCATTATAATGCTGTGTTTTCATAGGGAAGGAAATAGCTTAACGGTCAACTCTTCTGTATAGAAAAAACAAAAAAAGGATTAACGTTTGTGTTTTCTATTTCTGGAGGAGCGGAGCCAAGTTGTGTGTTTGTTAAGCTTATTTACAAAAGAGAATATTAAAAAGTACCTATACAATATGATGCATTCCTTTACACATATGCAATTGGAATTTCGCCCTTTGTACCCTTTCAAAGACCACTGCTAAAAATACTGGATTACGAGCTGATGAATATATATTAATTAATGCAAGTTTTCTAGTTTTTATTCGAAATTTAATTAATATTTTATTTAAATTAGTTTTCAATACAGAATGACGTCAAGTGACACTCCGACTGAGATTTTCTGTACTGGTTATTAAATAACCTTTAGTTTATTATCCCAGTATATGTAGTAGGTATGTTCCTCCTAACCTCCTCTCCTTTAAGGATTTATAAAGATTAGCATTTCTGCAGTGATCAAGTCATCCTTCCCTTGTGGGGGGGCAAGAATTTTAAAATTACAAAATGAACAGCATACTTCATGCTATAATAAGATGAATAATTAACAGGATGATTGAATAAAATTTAAATTTATTTGAATATCCCCATAATTATAATCATTTTAGTGGTAAATACACTACAAACAATTTTTGCTGAGTTCCAACAATTTACAAAAAATAGTTGATAAGCTCTTAGTAACCTGGTTCACTTAAGACGTTCTACTATCGAAGCAGCGAAAGCAAAATATACATATTTATTACATTTTTGAGTTATCGTGTTAACAGACCTACGGACACATAGACATGGTAATCACATAAAGCATCTTCAGCTTCGCTTTCGCTGCTTAATAACCAGTTATACAAGTTATACACTAATTAATATACACAATCAAATCCAAATCAAAATACTTACTCAGGATGCTGGAGGTATTAGGGGTTATTTATAACATTTATTACATTCATCGACCTCGTACGGTTGGCTTGCCAGTGCTCCCAAGCTCGCATTCCTCTTCGACAGATATCCCACTGGAAGTTTTATAAACAAAGTGGTAGGTGCCGTCACTGTTAAACACCATTTCATAAAATTCTATATAGTAGCCATTGCGTTATCCACAGTTTTCAATAGGCCATCTCCTTCTACAGGTTTGGACGCCACCAACACCAGTAATGAGGTCATCATCTGCATAATAAACAAACACAATATTTTTAGTAAAAAACTCAGGTTAGGATGAAAATCATTGCTGAGGTTGGCTAAAATTGTAAAAATTACTAATTTACATTTATCTCTTTGACCGTTGGTCTTTCGGTTTAGCATTTCATCATAAAATATTACTAGTCTTCAAAGCTACATTGGTCATACAATGCTAGTCTGTACTTTTTCTTCAGACAGGGATTACAGTCAATACCCTCTACTTATCCATCAAGTACTTACATTCAGAGAAAAGGAAAAAAGTACTTAAAACTATTATCCATCCCATTGTACACAAACGCATTCCGAATTATTTTCGTTTTTATCCTTTCAAAGTCCACTGATAAAAATACCTTGTCGTCCGTCCCATAATACTGCCCTACTTCAAGATATAATGCCATGCGTCTTTTATATTACTAGCTGACATGGTCAACTCGCCGTGGTCGTATAAAAAGGCAGTGGAATCCCCTAACATTATCATAAACCATTTTGCACCCTTTGAATACAAACATCAATCTCTCTCTCGCTCCAATAAACCTTCAAAAATGAAGCCCATCACAGTCTTGACTGCTGCCCTCCTCCTGGTCGCCTCCGTCCATGGAGGTAGTCGCCGTTTCGTGAGATCCAGTGGAAAGGTTGCTGATGGCTCAGGTAAAAAACACACTTTATAAGAAATTTTATTTCTCAGAAACTTCCGCAAGTTGTATTTTACTATTTTTGTTTTTTCTTCCTTTTTATTCCAGAGCGAGTTGTCATCAACATGGAAGGTCTCTCCGAAGCTGTAGGCGAGGGTTCCTCAATTTCCGAGCATGGCTCCCAAATTTCCGTGGTTGGCACACCAGCAGGCTGGACACCCTCTACCCCTGGAGGCTGGAATCAACCAGAGGTTCCTGGAGGATGGGCACCAGGTCAGCCAGCCACCCTTAACTTGAACACCGGCAGTGGCTCCTCCCTGTACCAAAGTGCCTCCAACTACCAACAGAGTAACATCAATGCTGACGGCTCCTCCAACGCTTATCAAGGCAACTCTGGCTCCAACTCTGCCTATGGATACGACTACATTGGTGCTGACGCCCAAGGCTCCCAGATTAACGCCGATACCACCGGATTGTCTGCAACTAGCGGTTCTGGAACTGTTGCTCAGGTTGATCTCCTCAACCACACCAGCAAATAATCTGGCTGTCTCTCAACACCCCCTTAAACTATACCCCTTCCCTTACCTCCCCAACGGATTCACTGTTTACAATTAATGCTTATGATTTTATATTCTTGGTGCTAACTGTCTTAACTGGTTGGTTATTGATTTCATGATTATTGAATATTCAAAATAAAGTGTTGACTTTCAAGTAAATATATAAATGTCCAATAACAAATTTCATTATCAAAGGCTAATCCAGATATTACCTTTAAAATATACATAACGTTCGATAAAATATACTTTTGCATAATTCAATTCATTTTGTCATACAAACATTACTACATTCGTACCAACCTTTCAAAATTCGTCTCTGAAGTTAATAATTTACATTAAAGTTTATGATAACATCATGTCCTACATTGTTAAACCTTAGCTTCCTTACTAGTTATCAAATTATTGTTATCCACTTTCCATCTGAACATTTTGTGTTTCATGTAATGGAGTGACTGTAATGATGCCCCCATAAATGCTGTGAGGAATTGTACTTAATGTGCTATGCCAGTTTGCCAGTAACATTATGGCTTCCACTCATGCTCGAATCATAAACTTTGAACAGAATGTTCCAAAGTATTTCTTTTCGTATTCTATCCAAGCTGTAATCTGTATTAAAACTCACTCCGACATATTCTAGAACATTTTCGTGAAATATCTATGCTTATTATGTCTTAACGCAGCGTGTAAAACCTTGGCCGATTGCTAATTGCATATGTGTAATAATATAGTTCCTAAAACAAAGAGTTATGGAATTTTGATATTTTAGCTCCGAAACAGCCTCAATACAAGTACTTAGAATTTTTAACCCTTTCTCTTCACCAAAAAAGAGATTAAAGCCAGCATTTCCTATTTGTAGAGTAGTCGCGTTGCCTTCAAAAATACCCCCAAGCTCCTTTCATTCCTTAAAAATAAGACGAAGCTTCTTATTCATGAACATGATATAAGTACCTAACAAAAAATTCCACTAAATTCCCCCAATTCATTCCTATTTGTAGAGTAGTCGCGTTGCCTTCAAAAATACCCCCAAGCACCTTTCATTCCTTAAAAATAAAACGAAGCTTCTTATTCATGAACATGATAAAAAGTACCTAACAAAAAATTCCACTAAATTCCCCCAATTCACAAGTTGTAACATTCCACACATATTTTATGTTCTGATTGGTTAAAAGCTACAAACAAGCTTACTATTCAACTCATCCAAGTAATATAAAAAGACACTGAAAATCTGGAACTTACTCACAAACCATTTTAACCCTTTGAATACAAAAGATATCAATTTACCTCTTTCTTCCACAAGACTTCACAATGAATTGCAAGACAATTTTGATTACCACCCTCCTCCTGGTCGCCTCCGTCCATGGAGGTAGTCGCCGCTTAAGGAGATCAAGTGGAAAGGTTGCTGATGGTAACTAAAAATTCTTATTTTCCTCGCCCTTTTATCCTCCAAAACCACATGAATACCCAAGATACTGATTTTTGTCCATATTTCTCATTGTTTCAGCTGGAACCAATATCCACATGGAAGGAGTCTCCAGCGCCGAAGGCCAAGGATGGGGAACTGCCACTCACGATTCCCTCATTACCGTAGTTGGAACACCACCAGGCTGGACACCATCCACCCCTGGAGGCTGGAATCAACCTGAAGTTCCCGGAGGATGGGTACCAGGACTGCCAGCCACCCTTAATCTAAACACTGGCAGTGGCAACTCGATATACCAAGACGCCTCCAACTTCCAACAGAGCATCATCAACGCTGACGGGTCTTCCTCCGCTTATCAAGGCAACTCTGCATCCCAAAGCGTCAACTCGTACGACTATCTCAGTGCTGACGCTGAGGGATCCCAGATTGATGTTGTCAACAACGGATCATCGGACACTAGTGGGTCTGGATCTGTTGTGCAAGCTGATCTTCTTGACCACACCGTTGTATGAGAGTGGTTTCCAACCAAAGCATAAATCATGCGTTCAACTCCAATTCAATAATTTATTTATTGTTGATTTTTATAACTTGATACAATGCCAAAATAAATAAAACCTTCAAATTAATTTTTACTTCCACAGTTACCTCAATTATCATAAAGCAATAGTTTGATGCGTCACCCAACTAACGTCATCTCATACATAAATTTATGACTATTTATCATGGATTCTCAATCATATTTAGCAAAATTTGCTGAACACTTGACCTTTCTTGTTTCATTTTAAGTAAAGACTGTTCTCTAAAGAGGATTTATTTTGATAGTTACATATTCAAATTGCGTAATACTTCAATCAAGGAATAACTTAACAAGCGACCTTTATATTAATGTATAGGCTTTCCAAACTCAGTCAACGCAGGTAAGCCCATGATGCTACACTGTAATCAGAAAACAT
>JAHZNG010001151.1:0-16291 GCA_027744375.1 Orchesellides sinensis | reverse complement strand
AACAGTTGAAGCTATTTCGTTAATTTAGTTAGAAAGCTTATGACAGTATTTGTAAAATATATTTTACAAAATGTCTCGTAAAAATGTTTAGTTTTGTATATCCCGATTTACTTTGCTGGTTTTACTCACGTTTTAATTTGGTATAAAAAGTATGGTAAAGTTAATGATAACTGAATACCACTTTCCGTTTAAAAATAAAATGTTTTTTTATTACAAATTCCAGAAAAACTTTTTACGAAACAAGTAAATTGCATAAAGAACCCATAATGAAATCCCCCACAAGGACTCCACAAGTTTTTTGAAATGAGTGTTCATCTGTTTAAGTTTAAAATGCCAGGGAAGCATATCATTTGCTACGAGGTGGGCAACATAAAGTAAAATCGAATTCATCCCCGGTTCAAAGAACGGTGTTCCAGACCATATCTTCAACATGTCAATAATTACATAAAGCACCATCAGAAGAATTAAGCCGAGACAGCTCAAAACCAGTACAAATGAGAGTGACCTATAACATTCAGTGTAAAAATCGAATATTGACCAATTTTCGTAAAAACTTCATCTGACAAAGAAATTGCTTACCAAAGATTTTTGTTAAGAGGAATTAGTCCTCCAGTTTGCTTAGCTCCACACAAAGCCGCCCCAATAGCGCCTGTTAAGACCACCCACGCTGCCCACCGAATAAGCCTACTTTTGTGCTCAGGATAAACTTGCAAAGTTAACCCAGCTTGAACTCCAAGCCAAACTTGGAATGCAGACGTTAGTGTTCCAAGAAGACCTTCGGGGTCGTATGCAGCAGATCTGTATCTGGCCATTGCAGTCGGCCATTGGTAGATATGCTTTAAAGTTAAGATTTGCCTGTCAATGTAGCCTGCTGCTCCTCCAATACAGAAATCCGGGTAAGAACTTCCGTCGTGAAGACCTGCTGGTCCTAAATAACCTCTACAAAGAAAATGTACGAAAAATACGAATCTTATTGGTCTTTTAAGGTATATTTACTATAAGCTTGTTATAACATACTTTGGACATCCTGGCACATCCAGGAGAAACGTTAAACATGTGTGGACAATCACTATTATCAGTGATATTACCCATCCCTTCCAAATAAAAGCTACATCTTGAACCATTGCAATGTACTTGTTATTCTGTAAATTCCCAAAAATAATAACAAATTTTATTGGCAAACAAAACAAATTTATTTAAGAATTCGTAAATCACTTACTGCTTTACGATTGTTAACAAAGTTGTCGTCAGCACAAATCAGAACGCTTGTTGCAGCGATAAAGTAGCAAATCCCAAATCGTACCAGTACTGCTGGCAGTCTCAACTTAGTAATTTCCACGGGCCCACCATTAGAATTTAAAATAAGGCCAATTGCGATTAACTTTAAGGAGCGAATAATTATCCGACCCAAAATTTTTAACTTTGGTGTACCGCGTTTAACCTGCGATTTAATCGAAACTGGAATACAAACTGTGGGAACAATCATTCGTATCAAAGTTACTTGTCATATTTTAAATTTTAGTTCAATATTCATTGTGTTATTCATCTTTACCTCCCATTATCCATAAAAACCTAATAAAATTACAGTTGTTAGAAATATTTAACTAAACGTGTAAAATTTAACGCATTTATGTTTATGTTTACCAAGGAAAGACCAAGTCAGCAACGTATAGCCCATCCCAAGTGGAATGATCCAGGAAATAATAACCTCCAGCTCCGTCATGTACGAACATCATAATGACAATGCATATCCTATGAATACAAAGGCCAGTAATACAAAGGAAATAGTTTTTATTGTGGTAGAAAGTCATAAGTAGTAATTTACCCCCGAAACGTGTCAAGTGAACGAAGTCGAGTGCGGACTGGCGGTATAGGTATTGGTGAATCGTTTGTTGACACTCTTATCAATTCTATTAATATGTTTTGGAGCATTATTGGCAATCTATATAGAGTATTGAATTTTATCCCATAATTAATGACCTACCTGTTTTGTCGGATTTCTGATTGAAGCCAATCCATTTGTAAGTTACATGTTTATACTTGTTAAAGACAAAGATAACTACTCCAAGCCCAATGTAGAAGAAAATAGGAATAATTACAGCTATGGAATAGCAATATCAAAATTATATCTCAGTAACGCTCCATTTTCCAATACTGATAAAGTCTGTCTATTAATTTACTTACGAAGATAAATGCTAACAGGTTCCAGCACAGTTTTAAATGTGCAGTTGGATTTTTCAGCTTGCATTTCATAAATTCCAAACTCTCCCATTTTCGTGTCAACTTTGCAATGTAAGTTTCTTTAAAAAAGGGAATTTCGCACTGTTTATTTTACTGTTAACCATGTTTGTTTTTAAACACAGGTTTACTAATCACCTGCGGTCATCTTCACGAACAACATCTTGGATTTCCTTTTCCAATCTGTAGTCAGTAGGAAATTTCGTGGATACAATTAGCTCTCTGCTTTTTCCTGGGTCCAAGCCTCCATCCAATGTTAACACATAAGAACACTGATAAAACATATAAACAATAACTTTAAATTACCCAAGGACTTCAGTAATTCAGAAAAATAATGGACTTATTTTTACATTTAGGCAATCCGTTGATCGCTCATACAGCCAGAGTGTCTGACTTGCCAGGTTTGTTATGTTTAACCATGCTTGGTCAATGTTAAGTACGGTTAAATTGTACTGACCAAACATGGAAAAACCAGGATCCTCTATCCATGACATTTTAAAATCTTATTAGGAAAGAAACGGAGACCTAGAAAAAAAAGTTAATGCACTACTGCCAGCAAAGCTGCCAGGTCAATAAATCACAGGACAGTTATATTTTATGTCAGCTTAACATGGTATTTTAAGTAATACTAATACTCTAAAACAATCAGAGTTAACCAATTGATTGGCGATTCAGATTAGATAAATGAATTCGTTCACGCTATCTTTAGGAAGCAACACATGAGTGAGACATATGACATAAAGGTCAGAAAGACAGGTATACCCGATATAATGCACTCAAATGTACGACCGGTCTATAAACCCACCTTTAATTTAAATAACATGTATGTATTTTATCCATCATCGTTATATCTTCATGTAACTTTCTTTTTAGACGTTTAAGGCTCAAGATAAATATATGCTCCGTTTACAGTATGCTTTAAAAAAACTCCAAATAAGTGTTTATTGATTTACTTTGGAGATTATATGCATTGTGCATATGCATAAGTAATCATTTAACTATTCATGTATTTCGTTTTACAAGTTAATCAATTTGTCATCGAAATGCCTGATTATCTTAATTTGTTTTATATATTACTTGAAAAAGTCAATTAACTAATGATTACACGTTTGTCACAGTCAGTTTGATTAAGAGCATAACAAGTACTTACCAAATACATACAAATATAAAATACATACAAAATGTTCTACTAAAGTTCCTTTACCCCCAAGGTGGGGGGTGGGGTTCATATACGGGTCACAAGAGATACATATGCCATTAACTTAGTAAAAAATAAAAATAACAATATGCATACTTTTACATAAGTTTAAAATACATTGTCATTTATTTTTTACACAAACTTCAACTGCCAATCATCCTAGCCCTACGAATGTGGAAGCGATGTCGTCAGAATAGAAAGAAAAATGCTTCAGAATTTATTGCCTCTTTGGTTAGTACAGCAGCCAGACCAACAACAACTGACATTTCTAAATATACATTTGGAACGCCACTTATCCAAAGAAGCAACACGATAACCCCTGCCTCTTTCCAGTTCTGTCCCACAAAAGAGCTGCGCAGTAACCCCAGAAAGTCAGATAATGCTAGAAGATCCTGATCAAATCGAAAGTATTATGTTTACCTGAAGATAGTTATAGTTAGGTATTTCTATATATTTTATTGCAATTTGTACTCTGAACTCACCTCTTCGTCAACATTGTAGATGAGATAGGGAACAAGGCAAATTAAAGTTAACAAAAAGATTGTATTGGATGCTTGAGAATAGGAGTGCATTCCCAATATCATTTCTATTAGAACACAACCAATTTTAAAAACTGAGGTTGTATAGTATCTTCTCAAAAGTTAAACTTTCGACACGTGGTAAAAGGTCGGTAGTCTCAGATGCCACATAAAACCAGGCCAAAATAAGAATACTCTGTTGTGGCAGAACGAACCAATTATTTTCAAAGAGGATTTAAAATAATGATAGTGTAATTTAATGCTTAACTTAACCCCCATCTTTCTCTAGCCATTCTGAAAATAGACTGTAGTGTGGGCATTCTATAAAAGCCACTGTTTACCAAAAAATCTTTACAGTTACAATCGTGTTAAATAATATCTTTAAATAAATATAAGGATTGGATTCCTTGGTACAGTATGCGTTAATCGATCTTCACCAATGTTATGGTGGATATAGGATAGGAACTGCCAAGACGTAAAACTAAAATCATAATATAGAATGCTCTATATCCCCATGCAGACTCTATTTTCATGAATAAATGCCAAGGATCCTTTTTTAACCCTTCAACGTATCCCTTCTCCACGTGTTGTCCTCAATGGGTAGGGTAGGATAGTTTTTGAAACAGGATTCCCTTCAAACAGGACATTCTTGCATATGCATTTTTCCAGACTTAAAATAGACCCCATGTACTATATAGTATAGTATAACTTCATTATAGTTCCAACAGAACGAATGGTTAATCAAAAACTTTTACAATACCTACATGTTATGTTATACCGAACAATTCCGCATTTTTACAGAAAATTCTTATTTAAACGATCTGGTGAACAATGGGTAATCCTTTTTAAGAGGCAGGCATGCATTCATTAAACCATTATGTGTTCACTATTTAGGTATAAATATGCAAAGTATTCAATACGTGGAACTATGTGTGCAGTGAAAGCAAAGGGTAGGATCTGTAGCCAGGCTTTCTAATTTACATAACTTTTATTAATTACAAGGATCCTGTGACCCTTTGTTAGAGATCCAACAATAGTTTGACTTGTTGAGACTCATTTATAATTTTAACTCACATTCTTAAACTTTTACCTTACATTCAAATATCTTACCTTTCAATTTATATTGTAATGTAATGTATAAATAAGCCACTTAAACCTAATGCACATTTGAAATCCAATGAACGAGTAAAATAATAATCTATTTATATAGATATGTTGACCCATTCATCTCCTATTTTTTATCTTATGTAAGTGACTCAATAAAATTCACCGAGGCCATTTAGATTTTGATCACATGACAAGACTTTAAGTACATCCTTAGATACTTGACTTCAGCCCACCTCCTTATTTCTAACATCATTGTTGTTTTAATCAAACACAAAAATTGGCTGGAATCTCTATGAACTTTCCCAAAACTTCCGTAAAGTACCATGAAAGCCAGCAAAGCAACGCATACAGAAGAGCCAAATAACAAAAGCTGAAATGGGGGCATGGTGAAACCGTGAGTTATCAGAGCGTACATGCTTATCACAAAGGCAGCGATGGCTCCTTGAAGCAACGTCACAATAATTACGTCCTGTTGAACCAAATTGTACATTCGGAGAAGAATTTGGAGCTCCCTGTAAGTTACTAACTCTTGAAAAAAGCTAGCTCCAAACTTTTTTTCATTATTTCGTCCTTTGTTTAGATGATACTTTAAAGATTGGTAAAAGTGGTTAATCAAGCCAAGAAAACAACAAGTCTGAACAAAACTCATTTCCGCCCCTTGAAATATCAGTCAAATAATGTAGTCCCGAAAAATGTAGCATTGAAATATACAAATAGCTGCCAAGTACACTTTAGACAAGTTGCTCCATACTGGAGTCTCCTCTGAGCATTCTGGAATCCAGAAATACCCTAGGGTTGCTGAGGTACATGGGATAAACCATAGTTGAAGCCCATAGCATATATTAATTAATCCAGGAGCTACAATTGCATGAATTTGCATGACTCTGGCAACTCGCTTTTGACGTTTGTTGATGGTCATTGGATATTCAGAGGCTGGGAAATATAATTGTTGCAATATATGACTTTAAATATTTCAATATATTATATTTGAAATTCCTCATTAAAAGCTATTTCATACTGGCCAAACGACGTTTTGAATTGGGCTTTTTAGGAACTAGCCTGCCTCTTGGAGTCATAATAGAATGGCGTGGTTCCAAAGTACTCCTGGACTTTTAAGTGGATTTGGAAAAGATAAGGTAGATTTTCGTAAATGAGCATTTTAAAATGCAGATGACTTTTACAGACTTTTAAAACGCAGAGAATGATACCCGAGATTAAAACATTCAAGGTTCACGTATCCTTGACCCTTGTAATATTAATACTATGTCTAGGTAATTCAACAACAAATAGTAGATCACAAAGGAATTCTTATTTAAACCAAAACAATTGTTAACCTTTAAGTTGGAATTTAATATCATTAATGTATAATTATGTATCTACCTGCGTATTATTTCTTAAGCGATTTGCGCAGGTGGAAGAGGAACAGAAAGTAGGTGACAACAGTTTTTATCAAAATTTTACGCTTATACATATTTAGGTAAAACATGACTTTTCCATTTAATTCTAGTCGAACTATGGGTGTCGTAAGCTATAAAAATTAAAACTAATGCGAAAACACAATATTTTCGAAATTCATACACGCCAGGCCAACTCCTTCTATAAACATGATTAATTATAAACTGATAATTATAAAATTATACGATAATTATTACAAGAAACAAAACCAGTTTATTTTTCACCCCATCAGTAGTAAATTTACTATTTGCCCAAGGCAAAAATCAAGCATGATAACAGGCGTGAAGGTCTCTACATAATTCACCGAGCCAAATCTAACCTTGATCACTTGACATGACTTGATTTACTTCTTCAGATACCTGACTTTCGCCCGACACTTCAATCCAGGAATAATTTTTGTGTGAACAAATGCCAAAACCATTTTAGAGTTTCTGTGGACTTTCCCAAAAGTCCCAAAAACTACAATGATCGCCAACAACCCAAATAGAATTAATGCCAGAAAGAATAAAAGTTGTGCGAGGGGCATTGCGAGTCCCACAGTTATTACGGAGTACATGCTCACAATAAAGCCAAGCATGGCAATTTGAAGGATAATCACGATGAAAACGTTCTGTTGGATTAAATTGGAACAGGTGACCAACAGTTGGAGCTCTCTGTACATGATCAAATGTCTGAAGAAGCATGTCTCCAATATTTTCTTGTTTCGGATGACTCCCAACCTTTGATGTACAAAATGGTGACGGATGATTTTTTGAAAGTGGTCCAAGTAGCCGGCAATACAACAAGTCTGCACAAAGATGATCACCGTTTGGAGTATCAATGCTCCTGCAAAGTCCAGTTGAATGGCGCATGAGAGAAAGCATACAAATAGTAAATACAATTTTGAGGGAATACTCCAACATGGGATATCTTCAGTTGATAAGCACTCTGGAATTAGAGAATATCCCAGGGTGGCTGACGTACACGGGAAAAACCAGAGCTGGAACCAGTAGCAAACCACTAAAACCGATGGGGCTGAAATTCCACAGAGTTGGACAAAGGTGACCAATCGCTTTTCACCTGTTTTCATTGATATGGTCGTATTCCGTTTTTCAAACTCCAAAAGGAAGTTAAATAGCTCTATCATGCTTGGATATCTTTGTAAATTGGTCCATGTTAAGATAACAAATGAAAAGTCTGCGTAGGCGTAGATAAGGTTTTGAAGGGTTACCAAAAGATTCTCACGGTGCCGGCTTTGGAGTAGTTGAAGCCAAGCGATGACGTTGAAGATGATAACTCCAACCCATTTTATTTTTTGCCGTCGGAAGGAGGATTTTTGTGCTTGGGTCATGTTTCCTTTGTTGGAGTTATAATGTAAAGGGAAGTTTCCCGTGAGCTCCTGAAGCCTCAAATGAATTTTAAGAAGAAGTAGTAAGTTTGCGTGAAGTAGCATTGTGAAATGTTAGTAGAAATAAAGACACCAGGCAGAGTTCCAGAACGGGAATAACTTTATTTCAGAATTTCATCTTAGTTTGCTTCGTATTTGGACCTTGTTTGTACATTTGCGATTTTTATTAGCTGCCTTGTAATACATTTCTTGTATCAGCCATTTTTTTGACTGGGAATAAAATAGATATTATTAATTTAATACGTACCTATGTTTGTTGACATTTTCAAATGGCATCGTTTCATATAGCAAAAATAATTATCACGGAAAATTATAATATTTTCTAATATATTTTTTTCCTTTCGCCATAATTCCTCCTAAGTCCTTATTGTTGAACGTTAGCTTTGTGCTTTTTGTGTAAAAGCTTAGCATGGATATTTTACCAATTATTTAACTTGTTCTAATGTTTGGATATCTACTAAAATTAGATTTCTGTGGAAAACGTTGTATTATTATATTATCGTGAATAAATTATAAAGATGTTATGTCAATATTTCCCAAGCGACATCGGTGTTGCTGCTATGAACGTTGGTAAAGTGAGCAGCCGCTCTTTGTTCCAGTCTCCAAAACACTATTTTTGTACTTCTTTACGACCTTTTAGAATACAAATGCCACTAATCGATCAAATTACCAGAACATACTCAGTTGTCGAATCCTCCACGTAAAAATTACCAAATGCGAATATTACATATATGATAGTACACATGAATTTTGTTCCGTTTAATAATTTAATTATGATTTTCGTTTTTTATTAAGAACTAATTGACCCAACTATTCCCTTTGTAACATGTAAAAACAGTTTTTCTTGTACCTATGACATTTATATTCAGCTATGATATATTTACAAAAATCGGACAATCTAAATAGTTCATTAGTTAGCCTCTCTTTCTAGTTATATAATATGTTATGAAAATGGAAATTCTGTTTTGACTCAATCGATTAAAAGCAAATTGACAATCTGCGCCACACAAAAATCCAGGTTGCGACCAGGTGTGAGTGTATCAATAAAATTGACAGACGGCATTCGGACATTGATCACCGGACAAGACCTTATATACATCCTTAGGTACCCGACTTGTCATTCTTGGCATCTTTGTTGTTGTAATCAACAACAAAACTTGGCTAAAATTTTTATGAACTTTCCCGAAAATTCCGGAAAGTACAATGATGAGCAATGACCACACTTGAGACAAATACCGAAAGCTAAAATGGGAACATGGTGAAACCGTGAGAAATCAAAGTGTATATGCTTATCAAAACACTACTCATGCATGCTAGAAGAATAGCCACAATGATCATGTCCTGTTTAATCAAATTGGACATACGGAGAAGCAGTTGGAGCTCCCCATACGTTATTTGCCTGAAATTTTATCTTTCTGGTATCTATCATCGTTCTGATGATAATCCGCCGTCCCCCGGCCGGTCTTTTTCGTGCATATACATAATCTGTACGCGTCTGTTCATCAGCCTACAGCATACATACCTGTACACTCGTCCAGTTCGTAAACGAAAGCGTTTTGCATTCGTATTCTTTATGCCTAAGCTAGGTGTTAGGCCAATAAGTTTTTACTTTAAGGTTAACTTCGCATGTACATGTATATTACGTAAACGGTTGCTTGTATCGGCCTAGTTCTTTTTGCATTGGTATTCTGCATACCTAAGCTAACTTTAAATGCCAAAATATTTTTAATTGGAGGTTATCTTCATAGTTAATTAAATTAAAATAACCTTCAATTACAATTTCTTATATAGCATGCTAGATATCAATCGACGCGTATTTACGAGTTAAGTTAAATGGCATACCTAAGCTAACGCTAAATGCCAAAATATTTTTATTTGGAGGTTATCTTCATGATTAATTAAATTAAGATAACCTTCAATTAAAATTTCTTATATAGTATGTTTCTATAACCAGAGCCGCCGGGCTGGTTTACAGTAACGAAAGCATGTACACTGTTAATTGCCCTGTATACAAAAGAATTTGTAGCGTACAAGGGAAATTCCAGTCTAGAGAAGAATATTCAGTAAACAGGGAAATTAGCAGTGTACATGTAAATAAGCAGGGTGGAGGAAGATTAACCAGGTAAAGTAGACTTACCAACGTACAGAGGAATTTTTTATGGCGGACTTTACTGTGGACGGGGTTCTATGTGTGAATTGGCAACTTTATGCGTGCACGGGTTATTTGATTAAGGGTTAATTTTTGGGCTTAGAGGTAATGGAATGGGTGAAATTTAGTATGAGACTTAACATGGCAATAAAGTGTGTAACTTTGCATGGGAATTTTACCTGAAACTAAGTTTTGCAATATATTGTGACCTAGCATTACATTTTAGCACGGGACTTAGCATTACATTTTAGCACGGGACTTAGCATTACATATTAGCATGGGACTTAGCATTACATTTTAGCACGGGACTTAGCATTAGATTTTAGCACAGGACTTAGCATTACATTCTAAAATGAGAAGGCGGTCCAAATGTGTCCGTTTTATATAGGAACTTAGCATGGGACTAGATTCAGCCAAATTATAGATTAGTATTATAATTATAGATAAGTATTAAGATTTGACTTGCGTTTCAAGAACGAATTATAGTCTAAGAGATTGTGTATCACCTTTATGGGGATAACATAAAATATTTGGTTCTGCTGCTGGAAGAAGTCCGTCTGTCCAAGAGTACGAATAGATCACGATGGGCAGAATGTATGAGTGTGTTCATAATAGTAATCCAACATGGAACTTGGCATTCGATTTTAACATGGGACTAAGCATTGGGTTTTAACATAGGACTTAGCATTGAATTTTCACTTGGGACATAGCATTGGATTTTAACACTGAACTTACTCAGAGGTATTTTAGCATGGGACTTAGCATGGGAATTTATGATTAACCTTGCCTGGGGATATTTTAACATGGGACTTAGCATTAAATTTTAACATTGAACTTGCCAAGAGGTATTTTAGCATGGGAATTTATGATTAATTTGCCAGGGGGTATTTTAACGTGGGACTTAGCATGACATTTTAACGTGGAACTTAGCATGCAATTTAACATGGCGCACAAATTGTACCGCCGTAACATGGGACTTAGCATCAGGTAAATTATAGATAAGTATTATAGATATGCCAAGGAAAGTTTTATAAATGATATTAGTCGATTCCCAGTGTAAAAGACAAATGATCAAGTCAAAATTTTATTTGAAAAATTATTCGCTAAAATAATAATAAAAAATGTTTTCAGTAGCTCAATAGAAAGTTTCCACCCAAAAATCTAGATTCGATTGTTTAAAAATTAGCATGGCAAACTCGTAATGTTCCAATCATCCCGTAGGGTCACAATAATCTATTTCGATACAATTAAGCCCTCTAGGTCATTCAAAATTCCTATGGGTCCCAGTAAGTTCTTTCAGTACCAAAAAGCCTTCTACGTCATTTTAAATCAGGTTGGGTCCCAATGAGCCGTAAAGGTCATTCAGAAAATCTTTTTATTCCATTTAGTAGGCATAAGAGTGCTGCTTAGGTTCCAAAAAGTCCTAACAGGGCATGGTTGGTGTCAAAGAGCCCATTAGATTTAAATAGAGTCTCTTGAGGTCTAAGAAAGCTGTTTTGGTCCAAAAAGCCCTTCGGATCCTTTATGCTACACAAGGTTTATTAGAGATAATTTTTTTAATTATTTAAAAAAATCATATAGTTAGTAGCCGAAATTTATCAGTGAACGAATGTTTAATTTATGTTATAAACTTTGGGACTAATATCATAAGAAAAATGCTAATAATAGGAAGCTGTTATCGTTTGGGAAATACGGATAATTCATTACTACTGTGGTTACTTTTTGCAATTATATTGTAATTCTATGTTGTAATTTGCATATGCATTGTTAAAAAGTGTAATTACCAGTTTTTAATTTTCTGAAAAATATGTGCTGTGGGGGACTAAGATATTTGCCTCGTGCAAGAATTCCGCATTACAGTGCTCATTCGTTATGAGTTACCAAGAGCGACTACTAACCAACCTCTAAGTAGTAGTAGTAGTCTTTATTGTATTTCTATGAGCCCACATGCTGCAATACACAATTTAACGTTACTTTTACATTGCATGATGATAATACTAGAGAGAAATTGTTCTCAACCCGTTTTTTTTATTGTTTTACTCTTCAATTCTACATTGGTTTGCGGTTTTTGAAGAAACAAATCCATTTGGAATAATGAAGTACAACAACTAACAGCCCATATAAAAAGAAAGATCGACCTGCCTGCTATAAAATTCCAAAACGTCTGCAAATGAAAATTGCTTAACCTCACCTTAAACTAAAAATTAATAATAATATGAAATATCTCTTATTTGANCTGCTATAAAATTCCAAAACGTCTGCAAACGAAAATTGCTTAACCTCACCTTAAACTAAAAATTAATAATAATATGAAAAATCTCTTATTTGAAACCTTGTATTCAGACAATTCTGCCCGGTAAATACTTTTACATAAATATAGATATACCTCCCTACTCCCTAACCATAATAGGAAAATATATTTTTTTAATTTAGTTTAAAATAGCAATTATTAAGATAGTTAAAAACATAATTTACTGATCCCCCTTGCGCATTACTATATTCCCTTCTCTTCTCTACTAATTCCCCGATTCCTTTTCTGATGAATATTATAAAGTACGCACGCAATACACAGACGCAGCATATCAATAGGTTAGCATGTCTAGGAAGTGTAGTACATGCATAAACTCAAACACATATCTATATACATGGATAAAATGAATGTACAAATGAGCATGTATGGTAGCATTACGAAATCTCCCTAACTTATTTTTTTATTGCGTTTTTTGTACTAAAAAGATAAGATTTAGAAAATTTACATACCCTACGCCGATCTACAATGTAAAAGCTTTCCACAAAGATCAAAAATTGAAAAATCTGGCCAGTAATTAAAACAGGAGAGGGAGCCAAATCTCATCTTACATTTTACATAACATTATGGGACTTCACCAAAACAGCAAAAGATAGAAAGGGGATATGATAGCTCTGATTTGCATTTTGCCTACTGAGAAAACAAGGCATGTCTTTTGTCGTCACATTGTACTTATTTATAATATATAGTTTTATTACACGGTTTATTAGACCACGGTAAAATGGTGCATCTCTTCTAACAAAATCACGGCTTGAGTTTTGAAAGTTACAATATAACTTGGTGTCTATTTTAAAAGAAAAATTGCGTAGCATGACGAGTTTACAATTTTTGCTACCTGGAATTATGTTCATTACTAATTACAACTTAGAAAGTTATTTTTTATGTGCGTACTACGTAGTCTAAATATATTAATGCACTCTCTGTTCTACCCGGATTAAGGCATACGTGTCTTATTGCTATACCAGAAATGACCAGATTACACGGTATGTACTGAAAACCATACTGCGTTTTAAGTTCTCCCCATTTCAGTCCAATTTATGAAGGGAAAGGTAACATGTAGCAAAGGCATGTCTGCCATTACCTTCATGTAGTTGGCAATTTTGTTTCCAGTATTTTCTTTCGCTAATTATAATATGACCGTTGCATGATACTCGCTCAAGATTAATCATACGGTAACAACTTTAATTATATGAATGAAACATAGTGTTTTATTATCTGCAACAAATGAATTAAGGAAGTAACTCAGCTCTGAAGATAACCGAACGTATGAGTATAATAATAACGTGTATATTATTATTTTGCGTTTCCAGCTAGTGTGATATATAATTTACGTTTAGCGTTAACTTATAGTGTGCAATTTAAAAATTTTTTATACCAATTAAATAAGAAAGCATAACCTAATGTTTTGAAATGAAATTAGGTTTATTTATGAGAAACATGCACCAAACTGCATTCCAACGTCATGTTTTCTATTGAAACAATTTACCAACAGCTGCAGATTTTCTCCTAGATTCGTTTTTAACATTGTCAAATTGTTTGCAAAATATTCAAAATACGCTACACCACCTAAAAATTTTACTACTTTTATCATTTATCATCAATTTGCAATTGAAATCGCTACTCTTCCAACCCTGCCGCTTCCACCATCTTTCAATTTAAACATGCTTACTGTTACAGAAAAGAACTAAACCAGACCCAAAGATTTTTTTACAGTTGTTTATGTAAAGTTTACAAGCAAACTTACTACCCATATTTATGACAAGGTGGAAAGCAACAATCAGAACAAATCCTGTATAGCTAGTTCTCAGCTCTTACCATTTCATAGTTAAAAACCTACAGCGTTTCATTGTGAAGCCATGAGAAGATGCAGGTTTTAATACTGACATAAGCACCATTAAACTAGCGAGTGCCATTATCCCCACGAATTTTTTTTACAGTCACTCCCACAGAGTACTATTAAATGAGAAAATTGCACTAAAACATACCATCCACGGCACTTCAACTAGGTAAGAGCATGTTCTCAACAAATGTATATTGGTTGTACGACAAGCATCTCGATAATTTTAGGAGAGCAAGCCGCTGAGCACATTTTTAATAAGGAAGTTCATGTAGAAGCAAGAAATGGGGCAGCTACATATTTATAAGGTTTCGTGACAATGCAATCACACCGTCTGTATATGTTACTATATGACTTTAAATGAATGTGTAAATGCCTTGTTTCAGTCTTCCCTACAACCATTGTGTACTTGTCCCTTATCAACTGCATGCCGACTAGAGTGTTGTTGTCGTTGTGCTGGAAACAGAAAATATTAAAAGCATCTGTATTATTATGATAGCCTTTGCCATCATCCACGAACCGAGTGTGCCACTACCGCTAACAGATTACAACAATAACTGTAGCACAAGAGGAAAAAAGGGCGAGCCCTTAATGGACAGACATTAATTTGAAGGAGTCAGCAACACATTACTTAAATAATAATGGGGAAATGAAAGGTATGCCTTGGATAGCACAAGCCAAGTGATAACTTTGGCCACAAGCTGAGAAAAAGCGATATTAAATTCCCCATAACACTTGTAACTGCTTTTTTTGCGCACTCAAAAACACACACTTCCATGTCTTGACTTTTCCTCTACTCCCTTTTCCCTCTTAGTATCTTTACGCTCTTTCTCCTGCTTTGCTCAAAATTCCTTCATGCCGCGCATTACGTCTCTGTGTGTGTATGTGTATTGTATACAGTGAAAGGAATTGCTCAGGTGTGTAACCTGATGGTTTTCATCTATATAATTCTAATGCCAAAGTGTACCTCTCACACACATGAAAAAGGAATTGCATTATGTACATCTAGTGTGATAACGCATTTCTGCTTCTGTCTTTTTCTTTTTTGAAAAGAAAACCATAAATGATATTCTAACCATACAATTGCACAGCTCTCTTCCCATACCTGCCTATACATGCGCCTACTTTATATGATATAGTATTTAACTTTTATTACATGCCTCGCACTTTTCCCTTTGAAATTTTGTAGCATTCTCCTTCCCATAAAGTCATTATTAAACCATGCTATTAACTGCACAACGACTTATGTCGATGTTGTTTATTAACATCAAGCAAAGAGTGGCTTATTGCTGCTGCAGTAGTAGGTAGATGATGATTTCATTAGCGTAAGGCACACGGGTTTTAATGTATAACTGTATTTTCTTCATTCTGTCGAATCTTTAATTTTATGTTGCTACATGACAACTAGAAATACCAGGCTTGTTGTGGGTGGTGTATACTTTTACAAACGTGTGGTAGGATGATCCTAGTTGCTTTCACCCCCGCTCAATTATACATATATGATATAGTGTACGGATGTAAAAAAAACTGTTGTTCTCCCGAAATGGAGATTTCGGGTTGGTTACAACAACACCAACACATACTCGGCATCCCGTCTTTCAAACTAAAACTAGATGTTGTCCCTTGCTCTTAATCGGCAAATAGGATGACGTTCGTTCAATCCCTTAAGACTACGACTGACTGTGTAAGTCGTTCATAATTGATGTTAATAGGATCCGTAGCAGCACAATTATTTAAATATTCTTGTAGTCTTAGTTTTAACGTATTGCCAATACAAAAACAGTACGACGTACGTTTTGTAAGTGCTTAGATCATTACATCTTGTGTCACGTTTTCATGTGTCGCAACATTGTAAACATTCTTATTACATATCAAAATGTTGAAAAACAAGACGATTGAAATATACCTGTCATATTTAGACGTAACAAACACCGCCAATACGTTTCGACATAATCCATCCACGCATATGTTCTCCATAACCCTCACCAGGTTTTGTTGATTTTTATGAAAATCTTTTCATCTAGCTTGATTTACAATTATCGTAATACTCAACGTTTTTCCCACGTTGACAATACCTCCTTAAGTGTCATGTTT
>JAHZNG010001150.1:0-16103 GCA_027744375.1 Orchesellides sinensis | reverse complement strand
GTGTTTTTGCTCCCGACATGCACTATTACTTATCGACAACACTTATTTTATAGAATCCTTGTAGATTCTTGTAGATGTTTGCGGTACTGGAAAACACTTTTCCCTCGTCAGTCAACCGTCAACAAAAAAGGCTTTGTTGCTTTCTGGGAAAAGTCAATCGTAAATGTATTGATGATGGATTCCCGTTTAGAGAGAAAGCATGGCAAAGTTTTGCCTCAACGAACCAAAATAAAATACGTTATGATTTTTTTTCCTTAAACTTTTTCAATACACAAGGTATTTATGTATTTGTTGTTTGTCCAAATGACGATGATTCCCTTTGAACTGTACTCCAGCGCACAAACAATTCCTCGTTATTTCCTTGGAACAGAGTGATTTACAAGAAAATGAAAAAGTAGAAGAAGGCTCCTCTTTAAAATCCCTCGAGGAACACGCAGCTTTGAGAAGGGCCAAGTTCAAGAAATGAAATGATTTAAAGAGCTTTCACTTTTTCTTGTTGTGCCATACGCACCAAAAGTAGAGTACACTTGTGGACCAGGGAAATATATCCTTCAACTTGAAAACTTTCTCAGCAAATCTACAGCAGATATACAACTTTTCAGAGAAAATAAAGAAAAGAGCAATTGTCCACTTGAGAAAGAGAAATAAAAAATAGTTGAAAAATGGTCTCTTTCAAGGTATAATTACAAAACACTGGGCTTGACTGTATGACCCTCGTTTAAAAGAGAAAGAAATACGAGGTACCTTGTATTATGATATTACATGAGACAAAGTGAAAACTGAGATGACATCAGAGCTTACACAACAAAGGATAAAGCATGTGTGTGTATGTGTTGCAATGTTACTTCTGTTTTGATTTGGAAATAGGGCGAGTGAAGAGCGCGTTGAAGTTGCTTCCACCACGAGACTCTAAGAGCGACTACTCTCAACGTCCTCACTCCGGGCCACGGATGGAACGGAGGATCGATAGGGGACTGACGCACTAAATCAACACAACTGCACAAAAAAGCTCCCTTTCTACTTTACGCTATACAAAAGTCTTTTACCTGTTTACTCCCGAATATTCACACATACACATGGGCTATTGCTTTGGTCTTGGTCCGGAGCATTCTGAGAGAGAGCCTGGTTCTGGTTTTCAGCTTTTTGCTCTCCTTTCACCTTGCATGAATGTGTGTGTGTTTCCTTTAAATATTTTACTATTTACACTTTTAATTCACAAAATCAGGATTAACATCAAGACAAAACGCGTGGGCTACTATTATCCATGTTTGCATGTAGACTACGCAAATACTCTAGCTTTCTCCCTTGTCCAGTAAGAAAGAGATGAAGAGAATACTCTACGTGCGTTGGAATTTGAAAGAAAGGAAGTAGAAAGCAGGACCATGCCCACTGGTTTCTGAACAAAATTACAGGCTTGAACTTTGGAATGTCACGTTTTACAGAATCAACATGAATTTTAAATGGACAATGCGTACTAGTTATTCTGCTGATGTTACATGTATTATCTACAAGCCCTACATAATCAATGTTGAATAGGTATGTCGGAATGATACCTTGAAAAATCGGTTTCTTTGAGTTTTGCCAAAACATAAGCAGATAAATTGGTTAAGACCTGTTTGCCGTTTCGAATCGTTTGCCATGTTTATAAATCATGGGTATGACCTTTACGTATTCAAAGTTCTTGGGTCAAGCTACATATTAATAAGCTCGTTTGATCAGATCAAATGGCTATCTCGTGCTAAAGGTAAAATATAAATAAACACTACAAAAATTTTATGTTGGAATGAAGTATGAGTGGATGCGTTCTAAAAATAAAAATTTTATTCGGTACAACGTATTGCTGCTATTTACCTATGTAGGTATGTTATATTCATATTCATGTGGGGATGGGCGTTTGGGAGTCATTGCATGTGTATTTTTCAAACCAGAGAGCATATGTAGGTAAGTATGAAAAGTCACAAAAATATGCGTGCGTATGACCAAACGACAGAACGTAAAACCAACTTGCATTGTAAGTAATTCATTATTCACGGAATATTTCATAAACACCGAGAAGCTTACTTAACTCATAAATAACTAATTTATATTGTGCTATTTTTAACGATAGGAGTATCTAGTGCATCGTGACATTGATTCTCAGAGCTGAAGAGGTGACAAAAATTGGTTTAGGAAAAATATAGTCATGACTTGCTTATGATTATTTCTCTCACTTTCTAATTTGCGATTTCACCATATATTTTGGCACCTTTTCCATAAACAATGGTAGCATGTTGGTATAGTATATATTACGCAGGTTAACACTGAACATTCTCTTACACTTAACCGTAATCGCCAATCGTGCTTTCAAAAGGCATACTCTTGTATTTGTCAGCTTCTGTAACATTCAATAACGTGCCAAATGACTAAAACGTTAAAAGTATATATAAGAATATCTATATAGCCTTCAAGAAGACACTAGGATAAAACAACTCATTTATAACTCGACACGCAAAAAAATCCTTATACATTTGGCCATGATCTTAATCAAAAACACATCATTGTATAGAAAAAGCTTGAAGATTTAATAACACGAAATTCCACATTTGAATACTTAGGCATAAACGTATATACGTTTGAGAGTACCCGAAAAACGCAAGATTATGATAAACTCCGTAAAATATTGCATAAAATCTCCAATCTGCATTTTCCGCTTTGCTAGTAATTTTGCCAAGCTGGTGATGAAGAAAACGTCAAGCGCAAATATTATGACACGTTTTTCATTTATGATGTTTACAAAATTTTGCAATATAGCGTATATTATAAATGGATCAAATCTCTATTTTCTTTTCTCTGTTTGTTATAGTGTTTCACTTGCCTCCGCTACTGCTTCCCCATTTCAAGCCAAAATTTATGCGAATGCTTTACATTTTGTGTGCCTCTGTTTGCACATATATTTTGTAGTTGATGGGAAATCGGGGAAAGGAAGGATATTTGTTTCCTGTGAAAGTGAAATTGTGCATGTAGTATTATTAAGTAAACTACGCTCTACTCTCCAGAAGACGGTACAGCACCAGATTTGCTTGGTGTGTGGTATTCTGATATTACTATTTACTATTATTATTATGCATGCATAATATTACCCCTTTCATTCAACACGGCAGCTTAATATTATGGGGTGAATGGATGGTGTGAAGAAGAGAAAGTATATATATGCTATACTATGGACAAAATATGCTGATGATGTGTGTGCATAAATAGGAGCCTATTTTAGTTTATGTGAAGTAGGAGCAGCATGCTTATGCTGTAATAATAACAAAGTAACATGAAATGGAGATTTATGGCGTACTAAGCTCCTGACATAACTAATGTGTCAAAGTCAAGTCAGCGTGTCTGCTTGCAAAATCCAGTCAACCTCTTTTTTACATTCTTTCTTCCTCCTTCTCATCTCATATTCAGAGGAAAAAGGGATCTGCTGATCTGGAGCGAGAAAAACAACAGGCAAAGTTAGAGTAGTCCTTTTTCGAAAGAAATACTTGTATGCATAATGTTACAGTGTAAATGTACATATTTTAAAGAGAAAATTTTAGGTCATGCATAAAGTTACTAATGAAAGCTTAGTATAGCACAAAGACCGAGGGATACCAACTGGGAGATGCAAAGCTGCTTTAGGAGAGAGTCCCTTGGAGAAAGCGTTTCAGGGATAAATATGATGACTAGCCAATTAATGAAGATGCATAGGATTTCTCAGCGTTTATGCAGGGACGTCATTCAGAGAATTAAGATACATTTACAGTATGCTCGTGTTAAGAAACTCACTGATAATCGAAATTCCTGCCTTTACATGTCATCAAGTCACTGACAATAACCGCATTATGTGACGCAGCATAGGCTCTATATTGGTTTTATTTTTTGCTACCCAAAAATGATTATGATTTGAGTTAACACAACAGAATTTAGCTTCTGACTGTATGAGAAACTTTTAAAAATATAAAATGATTGCTAAAATCCAAAATACATAAATTGGTAAGCAACGCTGGGACCAGGAAGCAAAGATGTGTAGTTTTAAGAAAACAGGCTTTGGTAACAAATACCGTAGCTTGAGCTCCCCCATTTGGCCGTTATACTAGACTTTTCGGAGAAAGCTCGTTGTAGAGAACCGATTTCGGTTCTAGTAGGATCGGCGGTAACAGGAAATGCTACAAAACAAGGCAACTCTGCTGTATTATGGTATGGTTATAACTTTGGCAAAAACTTTCTTTTTGTTTTTTGGATATATACATACATACATACATACATACATACATACATACATACATCCATACATACACACATACATACCTATGTTCATTTTTACACACATGCATGTAAATGCCTAATCGTAAACGTCCAGTATAGGCACTGGATGGATTGATTGGGTGCAAGGGTTTTCTTGAAGATTTATTTGTTTGTAAGCTGATGAAAATTGGCTTTTTGAGTCTGAAAGAACAATGGTCCATGTAGTGATTTACTGCATGAGAGGATGGATAGCATTTGTCGCTTTTATCGAGTTCGGGAATGCAATGAGATGTTTTGGAGATGATAAGCAGTTTTTATCTGGGCATCTCTTCTTTCAAGAGGAGGATAGTGAGCCAGGTAAGCATGAAACATTTTAGGAATATGGAAGAAAGTACCGTGTTTAAAAAAATCACAAAATGCAGAATTTTAATTTGACACTTTTGTTCCTAAAGTCACATCCGTCCTAGCCAGAATGCTTGGCCGCTACCAACTTCTAAATGGTGTGATCATGACACATTGTGCATTGTTCATTGAATACATCCCAATAATAGTCCTGTCTGTAATAACCTTAAGTCTGAACATACTACTGTATGGCTCCGAAGCATTTTACTACTACAGTTCACCTGTAAATTTCTACACTGTTTTTCCGATTGGAGTCGCAATGCTCACTATTGTGTGCCTCTTAATTGCACCGATTTTCTTGGAACCGGAAGTCAGGAGAAAGAGACCAGTTGTGGATTCAGATGAAGAAGAAGAAGAGTATGAAATCCTTGCCAAACAACGCCACATTCACCATATTCCTCCGACTCTCTCAGCAAAAATCAAGAAAAATCAGTAATACTCTGTAAGAAGAACATTGTTTTAGTCTGTTTTTATTTCAGAATAAACTTAAAGTATACTGTTCACCTAAAACTATCTCCCAATTCGCAGCATTGTTTTAGTTGTTTTGGGTACATGGCGGATTGTAAGAGACACGCGGGTATCACGAGTTAACACATCATTAATTTGCAAACCTTCACATCTATCAGCATTTAACATTTTGTCCGTAATCACATCACTAGTTTTCTCATCAATTCCATGAAGAAAATGGTGATAACAAGTTTCTTGGAGGACAAGTAAGCTTCTAGGTTGCAATAACAATGAGAATTCCAGTCTTGATTCCCAGTCCATTTCTGAACTGCTTTCGCTTTCACCTCCGATTTCCTGGATTGGTCGGTAAAAGTTGAGAATGCCATGAGATCCTAGATTCACAGTGGTGATTGTCGGATAAAACAGTGGACCATCTAAATGCGGCTAAAAACGTAAACAAAATTAGTGCATATAATACAAAGTCTAACAATCTGTATACTCCAAGCTTAGTTATACCACTCCATACTTTATTGGGATGGGTGCTTTATACACACATCCTTTTAAATAGTCTTCTTCAGCCTTTGTGATAAACTCAGGAATGTAGAAAATCTTATCTGGTCCTTCCTAGCAAAAAAACAAACAAACAATATATACATACATCTTATTTAATCAAATCCAAAAAATGCGAATATCTCAAGATAAAGATAAACTTAATTAGATAAGAAACCAAAATCTTTCTTACATTAATAAGAAATTTGTCCAACTGAATTCCACCAGCCGCAATATCCCCTTCGCTCATGGCAATTGATTTTTGATTGAACAGATTGGTCCTAAAGATAACAGCCCCCAAAAATTAATTAAGTAAGTAAGAATACTGATAAGCCTTCATGTAAAATCAAAAGACAAAATCAAATCGTAAGACAACAACCTGCAACTTGCCGAACTGATTTATTTATTGTTCACATAATATTCCTTCACACATCAATCCGTCTCTCTGCACCTGTCAAATCCAAAAAGTCACATGTAAAGATGTCCATCTGACTTATCGGATATCCATTCATATCTAGGATGCTCTGTTGTTGCTCTATGCATATCTCCGCTCCATTTAGTTTTCATTGACATGCCTACACAGAATAGCTGCTGATGCAAGCAATATCAGAATAGATATTTTACCCTTGAAATACACAACACAAAGATATGTATACAAAAAGGATAAGGATATTTCATAAGGATATTTTTGCTACAAGTCAGAAAGGCGCGTTGTGTATGAGAAGCTTTGTTTACAGATCTTTGACAAGCGGTATTCTCCCTCACTTTCTTGTTCATTTCATACAGAGATTTTTATTCAAATACAACACAAAATACAAAAACATATCTTTGGGTTTTTAAAGAACTTCTGGTCACACACAACATACAGTTTAAAAAAGGGTGAAAGTTTATTAGGTGTTAATTCACTAATGAAGAAGTGAAGTTAAATTAAATAAATTAGTTTTATATATTGTAAAATCAATCACAATATGGAATAGTCGGTGGTGCGGATTTAAATTTGTAACATTTGTTCTTGTTGGGGGTTGGAATCATTGGAAGTTGACAGGAATCTTTGTGTATTTTAAATTTTCAAATGCAGTAGAAAATTTTGTTGAGAATCAAATAGTAAAACTTGACGTTTAAGACAAGATGGGTATTACGGGATTGCTTCCTTTGCTAAAAAAGGCGTCTAAAAACTCTCATGTAAGGAAGTTCAGCGGTTGTACAGTGGCTATTGACGCCTACTGTTGGCTTCATAAAGGTAAAAAAGGGTTTTAAAAGTAAAATTATTGTTATTGTTGATTAAAATGTTATATTGTTTACTAATTTGTATATATTTAATTGGGATTAACAGGAGCATTTGGGTGCGCTGATAAACTGGGTAAAGGAGAACCAACCACGGCGTACATTACCTTATTGTATGAAGTACATCCAGGTTCTGTTAGATAACAACATAAAGCCGATTTTAGTTCTGGATGGAAGAAATTTGCCTTCCAAGGCTCACACAGAGAAGAAGCGAAGAGAGTAAGTTAATAATTGTTAAACGCTTTGGATTTTGATTTTACTATTGCAGCATTGATCTGTCATCTGTTCAAAGATTTATCATGAGGTTATAACCTTTTTATAGGAAGCGTGAAGAAAACCGGAGACTGGCTCGGAAATATCTTCAGGAGGGTAATAAGAAGGGAGCTTGGGAATGCTTCACAAAAAGTGTGGATATCACACCAGCAATGGCTAGGGAGTTTATTAAGGTTTGTGTGAGCATAAATTAAAAAACAAGATTGAAATTTTGTTGATTAACAATTAAACTAATTTTATATGATCATATGTGGTTTTATTTAGGAACTTCGTAAGATGAAAATCGACTACGTTATTGCTCCATACGAAGCAGATGCTCAATTAGCTTATTTAGCTAAACAAGGAATTGTCGATATTGTCATAACGGAAGATTCAGATCTTATACTTTTCGGGTGTCCCAAGGTAAAGATTTTATTATAGTGGTCGTATTGTATATATGGAATATATTTTACTTTTTAAACCATGCAATTATATTGATTGACTGTTTCATAGCATAGCTGCATATAATTAAAATTGCTTTTTATTTGATACAGATCTTTTTTAAAATGAGTGTCAATGGGGATGGAGTATTATTTGACCAAGCCAAACTTCCTCAAGCGTTGGGTCTTACGCCATCGAAGTTCCAATTTGACAAATTTCGTTGGATGTGTATTATGTCCGGTTGTGACTATCCTACCCTCCCTACCTGGAATTGGTTTAGGTCGAGCTCAAAAAGTCGTCCTTGGATCTACTCAGCAAGACATCAGGAAGGTTAGTTCTGTAGATTTAGAACCTATAATCTAACAGTCAATCTGAATTTCTATTTAATAATGTAATAATGATTTGATTATTGATTACTTATTTTGTTGTTGTATTTAACGCAGATTATCTTATCCATTCCGTCTGTACTGGATAAGCTCCAGATACAAGTACCAGATGAATACATCGACCAGTTTATCCAAGCAGATAACACATTCTTATATCAGCTAGTTTTTGACACAAAAAAGCGGACGCTTGTTCCTCTTACACCATATCCAGTGACTGTGGATCCTAAGGAAATGTCTTATGCGGGGTCTTATGAAAATAAGAAGGTAATCAAATAAAATACCGCGATAAGTTAATTATTTTTTAAAATGAACTATGTAGTCTTGCGTATTTAACCTTCTAACCTTTTCATTTCTACTCAACTAACTGCGGTTTCATAGTTGGCTCTAGGGATGGCATTAGGAAACATTGATATTAAGTCTTTGGAAACCGTGGATAACTTTGACCCGATCAAATTCGTAAGACTTTCGAAAACCAACCAATTCCTGAATTGTTTACCAAATTTTCTAACAGCAGTTCATTTTACAGGGCTATACAAATACGAGTATGTGGTCGCCTCTGTTTAACCCTAATGATAGGAAAGCACTTGTTGAGAAAGGAAGCAAAGACGGAACTCATACAACAACTGTCGGGATGCAGCTGTCGGTTTCTTTGGGATCAGCCCTAAAGAAGAAGCGACCTTTAGCTGGTAATTAGATTATATTTACACATGCAATGTCCAACCCTTCAAAAACAATTGTTAATTGAACATACCCAAACCAGACAAATGGATCCATCAGCCAACCCAGCTTTGAAACGACAAAAACTGAAAATCAAATTAAATATTTTGCATTCTTTGTTAATCTGTACGATGAAACTTGTTGTTTCAGCCGCGAACTTGAGCACTGACGATGAAAATGTCCTAGAAGATAACGACTTGATGAATATGTATGCTGAACAACCGAAGAAGTCAGTGTATACAAGTAAAAGTCGTACCCAAGTAGATCTAGGATCTGATGCTGAGGACTTCAAAGACACTTCACAGGAATCTCCTGCAGCTGCCAAACGACGCCGCCTTACACAACAGAAGACTGAAGGAGACGCTTCACCATCATGCAACACGAGAAGTAAAACCAGAGTGCTACCGTTCCGTAAATCGCCTGAAAATGGTGGGAAAGCAAGGGTTGTTGTCAAAAGTAAATACTTCCGGTCTGAAGAGGATAAAACCAATGGAAATTCAGACTCTGTGACGGAGACGGATCAGGCACGCCTTTTAAAACTTGGTTTGAGTTTAAAGTCTTAACGTATGTAGTAACCATCAGTTCATCAGATTTGATGATTTGCTTATCTATTTTTACAGGATTCTGCATTCGACCATGCTACATCCAACTTGAGCATATACAGTTTTGAGAGTAATTCTGAATGCGCCACTTCCAACTCCAACTCTCAGCATTCATCTCTACAATCTCAAGAAAACTATGTTAGTGTCAGTAGGACTTCATCTGCTATTAGAGAAATTACTATTTCAGACGGTGAGGATGACATTATCGAGGAAAAAGATGAAGCTTACGGATCCAGTGGCGAATCTAGATTACGATTATCAAACAGTTTTACTTCAAAAAATAGTTTTACTCAGAAGTCTTTTAGTACAACAACAGCAACAAATAAAACAAATTCCACTGCCAGGGCTTGTCGTAGACAAGGACTTTCAAAATCTACCAAGAACGATCCAAAGCAACGAAGCGTTAGGGATATGTTTGTAAGACAAAGTAAGTAATTTTTATCCAGGACACGTTCTAGTTTTAAAAATTGCAATTCAATTTTTTTTTCATCTATTAGCATAGTTTTAAGTATTCAGATAATTTGCCGTAAATGATAAAGGCCAACAGTATTTTAGGTGACAAAAAGTCGTGATTAATCTCTACTACTATTTTGATATAATAAAAGTTTCGCAAAAGGGAAAGGTTTAATTTAACATTGTGTTCAAATTTTAAAAAATTATAACGTATCAAATTTTACTGTGATGTACGTTAAATTTTATTATCTCAAGCTAATAATAAAAACATTTATGACTAATCTTGTACAAATAATCTTGAGACAATTATATTAGGTGTATTTTCTTCACCGAATCAACATATGTATAAATCACCAATAGTAGTTTTTAACCCCCGGAAGCTACAACAGCTAGTTTTTCCACTTGATTGCCTGAAAAGATGAGTTACAGAATGTATTATTAAATTCTACCATTCATTATTAACTTCTGCTCACAAGTTCTATCTTGAAACTTACAGTTTTGAGTGTATTATCAGCATAAACCGCTTCCTTGGAATTTTCTTCGAGGTTAGCTCTATATGTCAAGATAGCTGCTCTATCTTTTTGTGCTGCATATACCTGAAAGATTAATGTCATACAAATTACCCTCTAGAAGTTTAGGATATTCAAAATTACAATAAAAATGGAACTTACATCAATTACTACCATATGACATTTGAGTTTCTTTGCTATTGTCAATCTTTTATCATAGTCATCGATTAATCTGACAAATCTAGAAATTAAATCGATAGGAGCTTCCTTCAACGTGTAACAAACATCCTCCAAAGGTAAAAGGCACTTGTCTTTTGTCCCTCCAAGCCAAGACTATGCAAAGTACATTAAATTACATGTTGACTAAACACAACCAATGACCAAGTAAAGAGTGCAGATTAAGTTTAGGGATTAACACATACCTTCGTTAAAAGTAAAGTTTCAATTTGTGGCCACTTTTGTTGCTTGACAAGAGCGTGCAGCACCACCCACGCATACTGCTTACTATTTAAATTAAATTTTTGTTTAATGATATCAACACTAAGTTGAGGTGCGTTGTTCTCGTAAAAATGTTCAGCGACAAAGGCCAGCGTACTTAGGACGGAAGAGTATTCTGTGTGTGGAAACAGGATATCCTTTTTTTCTTTTATATCTTTTTGTGTATCTAGCAGGATTAAATGTTGATGTATAAAGAATACAATATCTTCATCACAGAGCTGACATTCAGCGGAGTTGAAATGTTTGAGCTCCTTCAACAAATTTTGCAAATTTCCTCCTGCCCTTTTTAAAATCTGCTTGTATCGCAAAAGTAAAGCTTCCTTTGTTCTTCCAAGCATACTACAACAAAACATAGTGAACAATGTTTAGAATATCTGTAGTTGGTATTACATATGTACCTAAGTATTTTAGCAGGAATCTTAATTCTCTCACTTTAACAAGTCTACAAGATGATTCACCTCATTCCTAGTCTCGAGAAATCGAATGTAATGATCCGTTGCTGGTTTAAACTCTAATAAAAGCTGTCGGAACAAGCTTGGCCGTAAAGTTTTTGATAAAAATATAGTTACCTATAAAAACCAAAGCAGAAAGTGTCAATTAATAAATAATGCCATCATGGTTTATTTGAAACGAATCTCACAAATCATCATATGTACAATTCAATTTTTAAAACTTACTCCTAAAATTGCATTTCCATCGTTGACTTCAACAGCTTTACTGAGAAGTTGACGCTTCTGACTGTAACTTTTGTATGGCTCCAACAGGACAGCATCACTACCTACTAAAAACTGGTGGATGGTCTCATCAACTTGCGGGACATGCAAACGGCCTTCACCAAGCTACATTACATCAAATTTAACATTTCAGTCAACAATATACAATCTGTATAATAATACACCGCTTAATACTTCAAAAAATACCACTTACATCTCTGGATATAACATCATGAGCTAGTGGAGCGTTTCCTGAGATTATTGTTTTCTCCAGTTCTGTTAACGTACAAATAACATTAAGATTTAAATCCATTTATCCCACATTCTTACAATATTGTTACACCCAAAGCATAACTTTTTCCAACCTTTCTCAATTGTACCCGTGTCAGACCACAAGTACGCCGGAAGATCCCTTATCCTCTGCAACGAATCTGAGTGCTCTTCATACGACCCATCCGAAGCAAACGACCTCAGCGAACTCACCTCCGCCCTTAGCTCCAAATTAATTTTTGTCGCAGCTTCATGATGTCCTCCGAAGAACGTCGAGTCCTAAAAACAATAATATTCTTTCTAATCAACCAACCCACTGACAAACTTATCCCTTTCTTTATAACCATAATTCTTTTACCTCTTCACCAATTGAATCAGTCTCATCCCCAAAATCAAATCCTTTCGTTGTCGACTCATTCCACCACTTGTCATCGTCCAAAGCTCCTATACGATTTGACGCCATGATGATTGTCAACTTGCATCACAGACAGACGCACACAAACTACAAATCACACCCTTAACCTTTATATTTTTTACTTTGTATTTTCACTATTTAAAAACATTTTTCAAAACACTTTCCACCCAACGCAACATTCAAACAACCACAATCCAACGCTGCCAAATGCAAACTACAGCTGATCCTTTGGTACATGCTGTCACATATGCATTGTATTTACATGTATTTGGATTTACACAATATACCCTATGGAAAAATACACATACGTTTCGGAAAGCAAGCACAGCAGATTTGAGCAGATAGGATGTGATGTATAAAAAGTACTCAATACATAAAATCCATAAAAGACGAAGCATCGAGCAAGCAGCTCTTTCATTCGTTTTTCCAGAAATTATAAGGAAATTGTCAGATGATGACTAGCATTAGGCATTTTGGATGTTTAGATTTAGATTTGATTAAAGCTGGGTAGTTTAATGTGCATTTTGGTTCTCATTCTCAAGTGTGATTCTGATTAGTGATTATTATCTAAGAGCTGTGATTAAAAGCTTATAAGGCCACGTGGTGTGTTTCGATTGATTGGAGTGAATTTGGTAAGTCATCCAGAAATTTAAAGTTTGTACAGTATATTGATAGATTTTTGTTGTAGTATTAAAGCGCTAAATGATGTGTTAAAGTTTAATTTGTATTTTTAATTGCATTTTTTGCAGGAAGGATTGTAAGAACAAAGGAGGATGGAGGACGAGAAACCAGTGACGAACAGGTTAAACACAGAGATTCGTGTTGAAGACCAGGAGGGAGATGGAGTGAAGCTGTCGGAAGGGGATGAGAAAGAGAAGACAATCGATTTTGAAAAGCTTGTGTTGGAGAATCAGGAGGAGGAAAGCGATAAAAGCAGTCCTGCTGACGAGAACGAAAATAAACCTAAGAAGGAGCCTTTGCTTGACGATGACTACGTTGATGAGGATGCCCTGAAAGTTGAAGAAGAGAAGTTGAGTCCTGAAGAGTTGGCTGTGAGTGGATATGATGAATGGATGTTTTAAGGTTTGTTTTGATTGATTGGTTGTAGTTGTAAACTTTTAAATGGAATTTGGTTTATCTTTCACAGGACCGATTAACGGAAGCTAAGGCCCATAAGGACAATGGAAATGGAGAGTTTAAGGAAGAAAAATATCGGGACTCTATCTTGTCATACACTAAAGGTCTTCTAGTTTGTCCACTGTGTGAAAAAGAGCTGAGATCTGTGCTTTATGCAAACAGAGGGGCTGCTAAATGGAAACTTGTAAGTTTTTAGTGAAATAAATAATCTTTTTGAGTTGGTTATTAAGTATATTAAGTTATGTAGCATGTACCTAAGTATGTAATTAACGACAAGTTTTCACGGTTCACTTTCACATTGTCTTACAGGGTGTAAAGGATTTAGCTGTGATGGATTGCACAAAATCTCTTGAGTATAATCCTAATTATATGAAAGCGCTCTTGAGACGTGCTAAGCTGTACGAGGAACTTGACAAGTTGGACGAGGCTTTAGGAGACTATAAGAAAATTGTTGAATTGGATCCTTCAAACCGTGAAGCGGTCATTGCCACGCAGGTAAGTGGATTGATGGAATTTACAATTTTGTATTTATAACTTTATGTTCTTATCATCGTGTTTCCCTGTATTGCGTTTAAAATTAAAATTTAAAAAATGCATACTGTATTACATACACATTTTCAGCGACTTCCTCCCATAATAAATGAGCAAAATGAGAAGCTTAAAGAGGAAATGCTTGGTAAGTCGTAGTGACACAATAGTACACACATTAAAAATCTTTTTATGCCGACAATTCTTTATTTTATGAACTGAATTGTAATGAATATTCTTAAAATGCGATTTTTATAGGTAAGCTTAAAGATCTAGGAAACCTAGTCCTCAGACCATTTGGCTTGTCTACGAATAATTTTCAAATGGAGCAACAACCTGGTGGTGGATACTCTATAAATTTTAAGAAATAAGTTTTTTAAATATCTACTTAAATTCTTTACAAATTAAGCTCGAGAAAAGTAAAAAAATTACGAAACTAGAGGGTCCTTGAAAATTTTAATGAATTGTTGTAAGGTGACCAAAACCAAGACAAGTCTGTTGTGTAGAGTGAAGTCATAAAAGTGGACTGTATGGGTGTTGGGCCATCTTTTTATATTCTGTTGTGCATTTAGACATTTACTAACAAATGATTTTGCTTCTCGATAATCAAATACTTATGTCTTCAGGATGTAGTAGTATATTGGATAATTAAACCTTTATTTTCATAAGTGAAACATTTTGTTCAATAACAGTGAAATGTATTCTCAGTTAAAAACTTCATGTTGATGCTCATAGTTGCCTTCATTCTTATTAACATATCATTGTTGCTATCTTAAGTATATGGCTGTTTTCGTTGAGGATTACACACTGTCGTAATGTATTATTTAATGTAGTTGGGGAGTTGTGATTCGCTAGAGCTTAAAACATTTAAAAATGTAATACTACTTTAATCGCTATTACTCAGTATCAGCAAATATCATCAAAAGCAAGGAAACGGTCGACTCCATGAACAACTCCGTTAGATGCTGGGATGTCTGAGCGGAGAACACGACCAAGCCCAACTTCGCGAAGTCGATCTATAAATTATTAAAAGTTTTCAGATTGAATATATTTGATTCGATCCAATAAATCGGTTATCATTACGGAATTTTTGTATTTTACTTGTAAATATACTACTCTTACCGTTACGAACACCAATTTGAAGTTCTCGTTCAGAAGCAGTTGTTAGCTCTTGGCCGTCTTTCAATGAGGGGCTGAAGTAAGTGCCTAAAACAACGTGCTGGAGTAGCATGGCTTGTGCATTTTTATACTCTGTTATATTTTAAACACACAAATAAGAGAATGATTAGCAACTATTGCCTAAATGTACATAATTTACAAATGGAATTTTGTATTAAGTTAATTGCAGTGTACCTGTTGAGTTAGGATTATTTGTTGTTTCTAAAATGCTCTTAACTCTTGCGGGCATCACGTCAAATGCATCATTTGTGGGGGCAAACAAAGTGATTGGATTGCCTATTTAAAAAAATAAAAGAAACTGTAAGAATTTCACACTCAGGATATCCTTTTGTGGTTTTCTTAGTCATCAAATTAATTTTGTTTGGCTTACTGGGATTTTTTAATTCTGTATCTAATCCAGCCTTAAGAATGTAATCGCGGAACTTGCTGAAGGAAGTACAGTTCTCAAGCACATCAAATACATTGCCAACAGGAACAGGAAACAAAGTGTCGCCAATCACATGAACCACACCGTTGCTGGCAATAGCGTCCGGAACTGTAATGGTTACATGATTTACAGTAGGTTTCTGCAAAATTTCAATTCAATACTCAATCTTCAAATTCGGAAAGGCAAACATCTATGCATAACGATTAAAATCCATGTAAATTTTAAGCTAACCCTGTCTGCATACAATCGGATAGTAACAGGCTTGCCATGCAACAAAGTCGGGATCCTCAACTCATTCTTCATGTCTTTGGACGTGATCTTATCCACGGTAATGTGGTACACCAGCATTTGAGCTAGAGTCTCCGAGTCGGCAAGCAACTTTCGTTGAGCCCACTTTGGCAACCTGTCAATCGCATCATCCGTGGGTGCAAAAACGGTATACGGCCCACTTCCTTGTAACGCCGAGCCAAGTTGTGTTTGCTGGATTAGCTGCAAGAATGTCGTGGCTCGCAACTCTTTGAGGACATCAATAATTGTCGTCCTTCGCGGATGGTTCACTGGGGCTGCAGATGGATCACTTACCTAATCAAAAAGTTCAAAGTCAATTACCCTATTGTCACAATAATTTGGTATGCATATG
>JAHZNG010001149.1:0-17071 GCA_027744375.1 Orchesellides sinensis | reverse complement strand
TTGTTACAGATTAAGCTTGCAGAATATATTTTGTCTGCGTCTTGATTAGGATTAGATGGTGAAATTGATTGTGAAGTATTTGAAGCATGTAAAAATACTGGAGCAAGTATCATGAGTCAAGCGATCGTTAGGATTTTTGCACAAATTGAAAGGATGACCCAACAACACTACAAAAATGTAATGCGATGTTAAAATATATGTTTGAAACACATCTAATAGAGTATGACAGGAAAAAAATCAGTGTGATCCTGGTGATCACCATCATCAATGACTTTAACATACTCCAGACTGTTATCACCACCAAACCAACATTATAACTGTTCACATCCGAACACAAGCCAAAGCCAAGCCACTAATTCCTTCTCTCTCTCTCTCTCTCTCATGTCGACATGGACCAGACTAAAGTGTTTATGGCTTATGGCTCTTTACAACGTTCATTTATTGATTTTAACTACTGTTGCCCTTTATTGGAAGTCTTTCAAGCGGTGGCGGTTAGTTTTTGTCACATTTCGAAACATCCTGCTATGCCACATAGGATAAAAGGAACTCTGGAGAGGAAAAATCAGTACAAAAAGAAATGTATTCAATTGATGAACAGTCATTCATAAAAGCCAATAGTAGATATTAATTCTTGTGAAGGATAATATTCTTGTGAGCTTCTCTCTGTCAGGAAATATGAGTACAGATAGAAATTTATTATTATGGTGCCCATCATTGGCCAAAATGCTCAAGAGAGATGAAGAATATTTATGAAGCTTACAATATGATGCTGTGGAAGTGTGTATACATTAGTATTATTGTTATTATTATTATTTGATGATACACTAACAATTTATTTTTCGTCTTTAGCTAAACTCTTTGCCATTATTCAAAAAAAAATCTATTTTTATTTTCTGAGTAACGTATGTCATCAGCATCATTCGAGTGCATTTAATCCTCGCTAACTTGTAGTTAATAGCTAGACTGGACCCTGGACAAGCAGAGTTTCACATTTTTTTCCTTATTTCATAATAATAAATCATCATTGGCTTGAAAAACTCTAAATTGGTTGTACTTATCACAAATCATGTTGAGTGTGATTGGTGATTTGAAAAAATATTGTAGAATGCATCAGAATGACATCAGGACACGACTAGTACTTTTTGATTAGTTACATCATCGTATCAAATGTCATTTTCTTGTTAAATTATATGCACAGTTCTTAATTTGTAGCCTATTTTTTCGGTGTTTTTTACAACTATTGTTTGTATGTGGTCTTTTTGCATTAAATCATCATCGGAATTGCGCCGTATAAAAAAATGGTGATGGAGAGCAGAAGAATTAATGTTTTATTTGCTTAATGCATATAATCTGCTTGCCCATCATCATGATCAGTTTTGAACGGAGAACTTTTAAAGGATTGACTAAGCAACTGAACAGAGATACTTATCGCCAGACTAATCCATGTATAAATCAGTTGGCATTGAATGCCTCTCATCTCTAATTCTCTTTTAGGATCTTATAAGAAAAAAAATCAACATGAGCATATGAGATTCTCCAGCAGCTACTCGCTCGCTCTGATATGATTGATTAAATCAAATAGCTGTTTGATTCATCGTTAATCATCCAATAATATATTTCACTCTCCCACTCAATTTTAATTGCATGATAAATAGCAATAATATAACTATGATGAGGAGAGAGGAGATCAGGCCATGCAATATGTAACCCTGACTATGTGTATTGGAAAGAGTTTTAAATAAATCCGTTGGTAATTTCTATTGAAAAAAAAGAACCAAGCGTCAATCCTCATATTTGAGATAAAGGTGGTTTTATTGATGATAAATTGTTATATAAAAATTGACTGATAAATCATTTGAGCCAGGGTCATCTCTCTTTAGTTCCTCGTCAACTGGATTTATATTACCACACGAAAAATTCATGGAAATCAATAAATCCCATTTATGATTGTAACTTTAATTTAAGGATAATCCTATTTAATCAGTATTCATTTCACAATCGTATTGCAATTTTAGACGGTTATTTTTCCTTGTTTAAAAGTTTCCATATTAGTAAAACCTTTAAATAATTAGAAAATACTGTGTTATTCCCTCATTGACTGAAAAAGCACACAGGAAAGCTCATTGACTTCCTCTAAGTTAACATCAATAAAAAATACATCTTCAATTGACTTGTTTATAGGAAGAAAACACACAAAAAAACTATGACAAGCTTGAAGCAACTCAACAAGCATGAATGGCTTCTGTACAAAAAAATATTAATCAGAAATCTGTCATTCAAAAAAAACTCATCTTGATTCATTCAATACATTACTATAGGTATATATGTATTACGTGGACAGTATTAGTACAATTTTTTATTATATGAGTTTGCTAAGGTGACTATTACGCAATTTGAAGATTCAGACTGAAAGGCAACTCTTTTCCCATTTTCAATTAAAAAACGATAGAGCATTGTGCAAGAATTGCATGCAAATTACTCACACGTGTATAATATTTTATGTTGTGTTATTAAAAAGCATTATTTTTATACTATTTTATTTATTTTTTTGTTTTTTATGTATTTGATTAGTCCGTGGCTGGTGTGTGAGTTGTATTTTTGTATTGACGTCAAGTTCGAATGTATGAACGTAGGAGCATCCACCACCACCTCCTCCTCCTCCACACCACCATTTCCTCCTGGGCTTGCACCACCTCGGACAAGGTTCCGAACTGAGAGAAAAGATGATGATTATGGAAATGACTGGAAGCTGCAAGGTGTTTTCCAAAAGTGACATAATTGCCACCACGGCAAGTGACTCAGAGTCAAGTAATAATAACGCCAGTAGTAACGCCACCGTTGTTTCCGCATCTGCCGCCACTGAAGACGACTCCCTTCATATTTCCGATGACAACTTAACCTCCTCACCAAACTCAGGATCCACTACCAACTCTTCTACGAAGGAGAATGGGAGAGGAGGAAATTCAGTTGATTGTGTGAGTTAATAAAAAAACTATAATAGAAAAGCGCAAATCAATTAAAAACACTTTTTTGTATTAAGAACAAAATCAAATCATCATTTTTCCTGCTGCTACTTCTACCGCTCTGTCGCACTGTTTAAAATATAAACTTTCATTCATTTTCTGGCAATCTAAAAAAATCACATTAGTATTAAAAAGAGAGTGTTCATCTCAAATAGGATCACTAATTTAATAACCAAAAAGACAGCAATAGGTATTTTCTTTTTACAAAACGTTGTTCAATGTACGGCCATAAGAATCGGACGCTGGGAGTAGACTATTGTTTATTGCCTATGGAATCACTCTCTTCATCGCTCGCTGCTTCACCACCTCCTCCACCGCCTGCACCTCCACCACTTTCTTCTTCACCCAATCCACCACCTGTCGATTGGATTCTCAAAAAAGAGCGAATCTTCCTCCTTGCTCAGTTTTGGCAACAAGTAAACAAAACCATCTTATATCATAATAAAAATACTAATAAATCTATCTTATCTCATGTAGACAAAAAATACCCCCAATTCCTCACCTCCCCCTCAAGTCCTCCCAAAACCAGATTTTTTGTAAATGTACATTTTTATGCATGCTAATTATCATCTCTTTTTGCACTGTCTTCTTTGTATATTAAAAAATGCTAACAGCCGCGCTTGAATGCTTACGATATTTATTTATTATGCTTTTTTAATAACTGAATCAATTCATGTACGCTATATTTAACTTGTTTAAAGAAAAATATTAATTTTCTACATTATCTCCCTAACGGTTCTCTCATGACACGTTTTGTGTATATATATGGAAGTAATCATGATGACGTGCATGCTTTTTAAATACATTTATGGAGTGCCTCACTCACAACTCAAAAGAGAATTTTTTAGAGATGGATGGCTCATCAACTTATTGGTTTTCACTCACAGTCATGTCACACTACTACTCCTTTATTCCACCTTGAATTCTTTTAGGGGCTGTTCTTCTATGAAATTGAATTTCAATCATGATTGACCCATCCCTTTAAAAAACCAAGAATATTTTTTCCTCAGTTATTTAAAGGTTCTTCCCTTGAAAATGTATGCATAATACACATCCTGTTTAAAACCCTACGACAACGCCGCCGCATGCTATTTAATACAGTTTACTAATTTTTTGAAAAAAAGTGAGGACGATGCGAGGCGAAGAGGAGGAGAGGGGAAAATGATTATTTTCTATTTTCCAGTGTTGGGATTGATTTTGTGCCCTCAAGACTACCAACAAACTGTCCATCTTCTCTCGTCTCAAACAGCAAGCTCCTTTTTTACCAGAGTGAAATAAAAAAGCTGTATATTGGGAAATGGTTTAAAAACTGTTGGACAACTGGACATGTGTGTTATTACATATACACAGGGGTTTGCAGTGTTATGGCGATTGATAATGAAAAATAATAATAAATTGTGTGAGCATTATGCATATAATCCCTGTTAAGTATGTATCCGGAGGTTGTCATGACTTTTTTGTTGGTTTCAACAAAAAGATCCAGTGAGATGAAGAGGGAAAGGAGAAACCACATATATAAAATAGGAAATACTATTATGATGGAGAGTCGGTGGTGGTGAAAAAATAGCTGGGATAGTGGGTACCCTGTACACAGTGTCAAAATGTCAATCACCCTACTCCTCCTTGATGGACTCCAGGGGGTCACGTAGTGGGTGGTGATTTCTTAACTGTCCTTTATTCACCTTGTCAAGAATCAAAAATCGATCTGTGCTCCTCTCTCTCTTCTTGCTCAGAGTGAGTTTAAAGAAAAAATTGAGAATTCCAATTAAAATCTTCAAATGAGTTTGACTAGCGAAGCAGACAGGCAGCATGAGTCGAGAGAGAGGTTCATCTTCATCATCATATTTAAGATGATAAGTTGCATCATCTCATCTCTACATGGTATCCAACAATACAAGAAATTATTGTGGTGCGTCCTTCCATCATAAATTGTTGCATTGCTGCATCCCCATTTAGGAATGGTGGTAATGAATGATATTAGATTCAATCAGAAATGAAGGTGAGCACCTTTTCAGATGTGTATAAAAAAAGTATGGCAGGTTCTTGTTAATCATAATGTGACAATGTGCATTAGACAATAGCTACTACCCCAGATCACTTGAAGATCGATGACAACTCCAAAATTCATAAAATGTGGAGGAGCTTCAAAGAATCTTATGCATTTTTTATATTATAATCCCGTTTCCCCAGCTGCATAACTCTTTTAGTAAAGAAATGCATAGAACATGAGCAATCAACAAAATTTTTTCGATACAAAGAGTCGTCCCTTCAAGCAAAATTAGTAAATTTGACTGACTCACCTAAATATTGTTGACTGCTCTCTTGCTGGGATAAGAGAACTTTTTATTAAAATGCTTACCTTAACAGCAATAATTGTAATAACTTCACAAATGTTTTACAATTACTTTCACGGGATTGGTTTCTTGTATGTTTTTTTATTCGCTTCTCTCTCTCTCTCTCTCCGGATCAATTTGAGATATTTGTCAAAATGAAGCTGGAGGCTGTGCTGGATTCGTTCCATTCTGTCAAGAAACTCCTCCAGAGACATTTTTGACAGGTCTTGATATCTCTCAGGAGAGAGATAGAAAGAGTAAAACAGGATATCTTATTAAATGCTGGTAATTTTTATACATTGCTTATTTAATCACTCATTTATATTTTTCCTTTACACAAAAAAAATACTGAACGCGTTCATTTTGATAGGGGAGCTCATAAGTAAAATGTGCATCAGAAGAAGAAGAGTGGTGGCGGTGGTGGTGGTGATGATGCTCACTCAAACTCTCAATGTGTCTGTCAGGCAAAAATATATATTGAGGCAGTGGAATCCCTTTGATTTCGTCTTGATCCTTTGTATTGATGACTGCCAAGTCTGCTTTAAAACTGGAAATTCTCACTCAGTTGAAACACAAGGGGTGAGCTTGAGCAGCATGTATTTATTGCATTGAGAATTTTCGTCAATCAATTTAAATTTTCCGTTTGCTTCAAAAAATCTCTCTTCTCTCGCCGCCAGCTAGCCAACATGACAGAGACGAAGAGGAGAAGCAACTAATCTATATCTACTCAATAGATGAATCATCATCATCATCATCATTCTGTGAAATGAGTTCACCCCATCTGTAAATATTCAAAAACTTCTTTGCATTTCCCAATCAGCCTGCCAAACCATAGGCTGAAAAATTACTCATTTTCTAAAGAGACAAGGGACAAAGTCTGTGTAATAATGAGATGATATGCTTTCGATTTTCGGAAATGTGCAATAACTTTAAAATACATTGTGCATCTCGTGTCACTACATAGCAGCGGTTTGCAGTATCTCATCCTATTGAAAATATTTTTGGGAGAAAACAAAGAGAATGATATATATGCGTAGCAAGAGAGAGAAAGAGAGAGATGCATTCATAATTTTTATTTCTTTCCATTTCCACTCTCCATTTCAAAAACCCACACCACTCACTCACTCACCCTTCTTCTTTTCACTTGGGCAATGATATACTTTCTCTGTGGGACATACAACAGCTCACTATTATTTTTTATGTATATTTTTGTACACTGATGATGAGGAGGATGGCTGTGTGTGTGTGGTGCTTTATGAAATGAATAAATGAATGATATTCAAACTATAATAATAATAATAAATATCTGCTGCCATGCCAATGCACCACCACCACACGTTTTTACTTTGTCTTGTCAAGTTTCTCTGATTTCCTGTAGGGCGTCTGGTGTAAAATAGGGGGTGAGTTGTGAGAGAGTTTCTTATATTGGGAGAGAGTTGCACGATGTGTCATTGCCTCACAGAGGGTTGGAAAATGATTAGCCGGGAGAGAGATTAGTAAAGCTCACAATCACAAATCCTCAGAGAAATCAATGCATCGGAATATTAACAAGAGGAAAGCAACCGAAAGAGTGAGTAAATGAGAGCTAGAGGAATCAATACAATTTTATGTCCTCCATGCTTAAAGAAGGAGGGTTGGAGGAGAGAGTAGCATGATCACAAGAAGTAAAAGTTAAAAGTAAAATTAAATATTATGCATATGCATAAAGCCAGCTTGGAGCACAACGCAGTCCCTGGTCCATTTGCTTAGATATTTTTTGGTGATGATAACAAATCTGTCAGTTTGATATAGAATGTATGCTGTAATAGATATAGCCAGTGTGGCGGATGAATATTCAGATGTAAAAAGAGTTGGGAGAGAGGACAGGAGGAAAAGTATTAAAAAGTTTTCAAAGTCTCTGTCAAGCCGTAAATGAAGTTGATATTATTCTGTCCTTGTGACCGCGGTCGTCATGTCGTTTTGTTTTCATCAGCCTTTTCTCTCTCTTTCTTTTCCTTTCTCCTTCGTTTAAAGAGCACGTTCTACTCGTCGTGTACCACAGGAGAAGGAGAAGGAAAAATGGATCTGTTCTTCTCGGTGGATAGTGGTTTTGGTAAAGTTCATGGATGAAATGTGTATTAATATCATCAGCCAGTTTTCTTACTTTATACTTGCTGGAATGGCTACTCATGAATATTCATGAGGATTGATTAGTCTTAAGAGTCAAACGGTTAAGATGAGAGAAGAGTAAAGGACATAACAATGTATGAGATAGGGAGAGAGAGAGAGAGAGAGATGACGCAGGAAGACAACATTTTTCCTCGTCTTCAGCCACTACAGCCTGTTATCAATTCCATACCAGACAGCCGCAGGACTAACTAATGGTTACCACGTTCTTCACTTATCTTCTCCAAAAGAGAAAGGATTTATATTTTCTTTCAGTCATATTATATATATCTATTCTCAAACTTCCTAAAAATGTGCATAAAGCATATATTTGTTTGTGAACCAGCGAAAGTAATCAATTCAAGTAGCCCAAAAAAGACACAAGATTAGCAGCGATCCACTCCAAAGACAAAGAGTTGCATTGACAAAGAGCTTATCAAATTTTCTTTGATATATTTTACACCGATAAACAATTTATGCACAATATTCTACTTTATTGGCTCATTGAGGTGCGTTCCAGCTCAAAGGAGCATCTCTCTGCCACCTCCACCACCCTCCTCCTCCTCATGTCTTCCTGTCTTGTTTGTTTGTGTACGTGACAACAAAGAGTCAAAACTGTGCCTTGCTCTTGGCTCTTTGACATAAAATGTCTCTTTTTCCTCTTATCTTACATTATTATTCATCAATGCAGCAACTTTGAACAAGAATCACATAAAAAATTGAGCAAACAAATTTCATGCCATGTCATACATGATTATTGCTAATATTTCAACCTGTCAATATTACTTTTGGCTCCTGCTGCTCCCATCATGTCATTTTGTTTTGAAGGAGCATAACGGAAAGGAGCTGGTTTCAAATCAGCTGTGAGGTCGACCAGATTTAACTGCTTTGCATTTTGCGGCTTGCTCAAGAGTCGGGTTTAAGTTGGATTAAGCTTATCAGAGTTTTAAATGTTTGTCTTAATACCAAAAGGTATTAACAGGTCTGATTCTTTATGGATGACGATGACGTTCGATGATAAGGATAGAGAGGTTGCGAGAGATAAGAATGGGTTAGAGCGTTAAAAAAGGTTGACCTTTCTCCCATTCATTATTATCGATCCAGACGAACTCAATTTGTACTTACAATTTTTGCATGCATTTTTTTTAAACCGGCAAGTGTCATCATCTTATGCATTATTTATATACATAGTATGAAATGTGAGGAAAGTCATCAACAAGGAAAATATATATTTATTGGTGTCACGCTGACTGTCTCTCTGTAATACATATTAAGTGCAATTCTTGCATGACCACATTGACACTTTTTTTCATGCTCTTGTCAAATTTTTCAAATTCAATGTCAAGCCCAAGCTAAACTAAGCATGTTTTTTAGGAGCGTAAGCAAAAGCCAATGACAACGTATGTTTTACATAGACCATTACGATTATTTTAAAACAATTGTCAATTTGTATTCAGGAATTTTGTTTTTTTTACCCTCACAGACTTTTTTACGTATCAAATAACACAAGTGTAACTCATCCCCGGCAGCTGATCAGACTTGACTTGCTCAAAAGATGGATTTATGAGAATCTCTTGAAATTATTCAGCTAGCATCCTACATTTATTTATGCATGAATGAATAGGATCAGCAAAGAGGTGAAATACCAGAAAAAGTATTTTGTGAGGAGGGCAAGTAGAATAGAAGAGCAGTGTCAAAATAATTGTTATTTCAGAGTTGCACCATGATATGTACATGCATATTAAACAGCAATAATAGCCCGTATCTTAGCCATTACATCTTCTGCAAAAAAACCATGTTGGCCCGCAATCCATTGCTATGCATTATACATTTACAGAATACAATTGTTGTAAACGTGGCAATAATCATGAAAATTCCTTGTGACCATTTTCAGTGTTTCACTTTGTTTTGTGTGTAATGCTCAAATGGCAAACTTTTCATTTCAGTCATGTTGGACAAGTCGTTTTACTTACTTGTCTTATATCAAGTCTGCAATGCATACACCTGACTAGGTTTCTCATTTCAACCCTTTCCACATGTGTGTACCTTTGCAAGATGCAAATGCAATGAGGATAATGGTAATGATGATGATCACAGTAATAATATTATCCTGTTTGTATGAGAGAGAGAGAGCACTTTTATATATATACTCATTTAACGTTTTTAAGACAATGACGATGGGCATCTACGTTTTCCGCGTAATGTGAGACCGTGTGCTGAGCAAACAGCACACAAGCCATGTCTGCATCATCATTTTTGATGCACGTACAAAACATGAAGAGAACAAGACAAGACAATACTTATTATCATCGTATCATCATTCATAATCCTAGTTTTTTTCTTATTCTTTGTACTCTTCCACTTTATAATACTCTTTTTCCAGGTTTTTGTTAAAATTTGTGAGAGTTTTGACCATATCATTTTTTCAATGTATTTTAAATAATATTTATTATTGGTTGGAGATATTGTTCTATATATTTTGTATATGAATTAAAAAAATACTTGGACAATACTCCCTTCATTGTGTTTTATCGTGCATTTCATCTTTGTCTTGTCGTGATCATCATTGTCATGGTGTAGCACAAGAAGCAGTCAATAAAAGTTTGTTTTCTAAAGCGATGGGATCTGGAGATTCCTTGAGGTTTTTGGGTTCTCCATGAGACACACACACTTGCAAGTATTATTGACAGGCACAAGTTTTGTGTAGTCTTGTTCAAAAAGAAAAAAAAGTTGTTCATGAAATGTCTGTGTGTCTCTCTCACAGTATCAGATGAAATGATAGTTTAGTCTACTCTCTGAAGTCTGATATGAAATACGATAAGGCATTCTTGAACATTGTTTTTCTACAAAAATGGGAGAAATCAAGAAAGACACATCATTTTTCCGTGTATAAATGTAATTGTCATTTTGTATCTCATTTTATCCAGCCACACGCTCCATATGAAATAATAATTGTTATTTATATAAAAAGAGTCAGATATGCGCTCAGTATACACACACGCCTTTACAAATGAAACTCCAGGTATCTAAAACGAGAAATTTATGATTTTTATGTATTCCTCTTTAAAAAAAATATATCTTCACATAAATTTTGTATTGAAGACTCCACATGGTTTACATTTTTACTGCTTTTTGATATACCCCACCACACACATGCTTCTTCTGCCCAGTCAATTCCTATTTTGAAATGGGAAAGGACACCAAAAGAGCGATGGCTCGTCACACAGCATTTGGAGAAACTGTAAAAAGTGAAAGATTTATTGGCATCCTCTCATCGACATAATATATACTCTTTTTCTTCACAGGAATTGATAAGGTGCATAGTAATAATATGTATGACGTACGCACGTCTACGCTTTTTTACTATATTCTTATCTTCATACACACACAGACAGCATGGATATCTGTTAGCGTTTTTTATCTATCTTTTTTGGTGGATCAAAAGTTAAAACGACAAATTCCTAGGAAACCCCGCATGGCATGTATCGCTGGTATGCATTTTGAGGGAGAACAACTTTACGGAATTTTTCCCTTTATACCTTTCTCTTATCATAACACATTCTATTCTGTACTGCACAAAATAACCACTCAATGCACCACACACCAGCTATTACTTTTATTATGCAATATTATAATGGGCATCTTTTACCTGTTTAAACACAGACTCTAATTCTGTTTGAGACATTTTTATAATGGGATATTTATTTTATATATAAAAATGTGTTTTCCACACCCGCCTCTGCACATTCCTTTTCGTCCTCATGAGAGGCAGGTGATTCGAAAGAATTTTGTATAAGAAAAATGCATATCTACACCCAGATTAGATGGGTAAGCATGCGTAAGGAGTATTTGGTGCTTTAAACCTGTGTTGTTTCCATTCACTTGGAAATAATAGGTTATTACAAATTTTGAGAATGAATTTAGACAGTTATTTTTAGTTGTTAGCTCGTGTGAGTTCTGTAAATGATGTCATGTGTCCTACAATGTCCTTCCATTTATTGATTTCTCTCTCACACATACACATTAACTTATCCAGGTCATAAAAAGGAGACGATGCTCATATAATATATATTTTTATGTGAGGAATGTTAACCTTAATATATTTTATCAGAATCATAGGGATTATTGATTTTCATCTGTGTAAAGACACCACCACCGGATTTAGCAACCAAACCAGCACACCTTGAATACAATAGTCCATTTCAGAAAATACGGTGTAAAATGTATCTTATCAGCTTATGGCTTGGTTAAGTTGGAAAGGTAAAATATATAAAAAATGAAAGGATTAAGGCTATCATCATCATTCATGACCACCAGTCAGATTCAGAGAGAACACACAGTCGGGAGAAGATCCTTTTCATTATTGCTATACACTCTCTCTTCACACATACGGCATGATCAAAGAGATGTATTGAGCAGCTTTGTATTCATCGTTCGGAAAAAAGTGATAGAAAGCTCATAATGAATATCACCAGGTTTTGGATGCTGATAAGTAGAAGTCAATACTTGAGTGCTAAAAGCACATAACATTCTTTTTTTACAATAAAAGCTTACTTTTTATATCCTTTACCAACCAATAAATATATATCCAGCAATAAAAATGGTATCGAACATATTACGTATGTGCAGCATAAGATGATTGAGTAATAAAGCTCTTCCGTCAGACAAAAAAAATTATTACTCTTCTCCGCTGTACAATATTTTTGAGCCTTTCTCTCTTCAAATCAATTGTGTGTGAGGCTGGTTGACGTAATCGGAAATCTGTGATGACCCCTCAATAAATAAACTATTTATCATGGTGGAAAAAGAGAGAGCCACCGACAGAAAGGTTGCATATTTTTAGTAATATGATGGCCCCCACACCACAGAAGCATCATCACAGCAGCAGTAGATGATAAGTGTTTAGTAATAGACGGGCGATTGTTATAACCGCCAAGCTAAACCATAAATATTTTGAGGTATTGGCGATGAAGGTCTGACAGCCGCAAAAGCACCATCATGTCAGATTAACGATACGTGTGCATATATCTATATAAACGTGCAACCAAAAAGGTTATCCAAGATATCCAACTGTTCTCACTGGATATAACAATGGATGTAATAACATCATCATCATCGTAGGAATCACTACTACCATCATCATCAGGCATCATTGTATCAAAAATCTATCGATTTTTGTGGTTTGCCCTGTCATTTAACCAAAAGATGAAAAAAATGTGTGTATAACAAGCTAGCATGGCTCTTTGTTACATATAAAGTAAATTATACAGGTTGAGCAAGTTAATCTCATTCGTACTTGTGTACCCATTGGAGATCTGACATTTGATTCTGATTTTCTCTCTGGGTATCATGCTTGTATTCAATTTTTGCACAGATTTTTTATATTATGCAGTACATTCATGGTTACATTAAAACTCACCTTTTGCTAAGCTTCACATATATATGCTATGTATTTATTACAGAAAAAATTATTAGTGTGGAATGGCTATTAAAGGCGGATTTTTGCTGTCTTCTTTTCCCTACCCTTTTTAGAGCCCATAAAAAGCCGGAGAGCCGGCTCTAGCTCTTCCAACTCCAACTCGTATACACAGCTACAGAGAGCATTTGGGATTTCAATAGAAAACCTCACACCTTTTCCTCCTTCCTATTTTTCAGAAAGGTTAACTGCTGCACAGAGAGAGATGTGATGTACACACAAAAAATGTTTTTATTATATGAATGCACATACGAAGAAAATATAAAGTATAAGAAAGTCGTTTCCAATAAACGGATGGAAACATGTAACACATATTTTTTGGTTGATGTACAAAAAAGACGGATGGATGGATGAGTAGAGATGCAATGATTGTTGTGTTGACTGGTGCATATTACTATTATTATGATTATTACGATTAGGATTATTACCATCCATTCACCCAAGGGGATACTTTAGTCAACTTTGGGGGGACGGATGATTGTGAGTGATATTGCCTATCGAAAAACCATAAATTTTTATTTGAGTCGTAAAAAGACTCTTTTTTTGGTGTGGCACGTCACACACTACAAAATAAAGTGTGGAACGCATATTCGAACAGGAATGTTTTAACAACTTTTTGAGAGTTATCATTTGCCTTCACAATTTTTTTGTGTGCAAAGTTGCCACACAGAATCCTTCTGTTTTATAAAAAAATACAACTGAACCCAGTCAATTTTTATTGATCTTTTTATGAACAATATTTTTTAGTTATCTCTTCTTTGGTCTACAGATGAACCCATCAAGTGCATATGCTATGTGTATAGTCAATCAGGCAAAAATCTAAACTGTCATAATATTTGGTAGCTAATTTACAACTATTATTGTCATTACAACTTAACCTTTCCTTCACACAGCTAGATTTTTTGCAACCATTATTTTTTTACAGCGTACCAAATAAATTAGGAGAGCAAATACAAAGAACAGGTTGAACAGATTCACAGCTAAAATTATTTTTTACCAAGCAGTCTTGATAACTACTCTCGGACTCCATCAGTCTCTCATCATCATCGCTTGTGTAATTTATAACAGAATTGATTATCGAGCCAGATGAAACAAGTCGATTGGTTTGTATCCACACAGCACAGCCATTTTATAATTGCTACTTTGGATTATTTTAGTTTCTCATTAGAACCATGTTATGTGTACATTGAATATAGTCAGTCAATAAATTGTAAGTGACTCATATATACACTTCATCCACAGAGTAAATTCCAATCCTGAAATAATTACACGGTGAAAAAATAAACAGGTACGCATGCATTCTGGTCATGGCTCTCTATTCATATCCATGAGTTTGGAGTACCTTTATTGTAAAAATACATCATATACAAAACAATGCTTAGTGTGTATTCTTCTTGTGAAGAAGACTTGTGTAAAAGGATTGATATGCCACCACGCAAATCACTCTTACTTCCATATCAAGACTCGATGAAGGTTGAATTATTGCCAAGACTTTTGACAAGTTCTACAGACTTTTCCGTGATTACTGAAAAATGGGAGAGGTGTGCCACGAGTGTGTGCTTGTGTCTATATATAAGACATATACAAAGTTTATTATGATCATGTTGGATGGATTCACCCAAAAAGTGCACATTAATAATGACTCTACTTTACAAGGAGATACAAGATGAGACGCTAGGATACCAATGAAGCTATTGCATTATGTTTTTTCAATTTATTACTGTGAAATACCTATGCATGCATATGGCATAACCACTTCTAGAAAAAAGATGATGATTATAAAAGATTATCAAGTTTTTTAAAAGGTGTGTGTGAATCCGGCGCATGCCTACGCATAAGATGGCACATCCATTATCTAATATTTACCTGGTGGACATTTCATTAGATGCAGTTTTCTTAGTGTGCTTATTGGCTTTTCTACAAAAAAAAAAATTGTTAATTCCTTTTCATTCAATTAGCTGATTAATAATTAGCTATTAGCTCTCTGGTCTATTTGCAGAACATGTCAGTTTGTGTCTACACATTTTCTTCCTGTCATACATACAATCTCTGTGAGAGTGTGAAGATGCATTTTTTTGCAAATGCACGCTGTCTGTGTCTCAGCATCACAATATATTTTTAGCATGTTGAAAATAATAAGAAAATGACCAAGTCATTTTCACGATTCTATCTTGATAACCATCACACATTCTGTCATCAGTCTTTTCTGCTGAGATGAGCGTTGCATTAGTAAATAGTATCACATCTGCCGTGGTCTTTTTTACTTTTGCATAAAATATGCACGTTTTAACAGTAATTACATTTATGAGCCTCTGATTTGCAAAAAGGAAGCTATACATGTGAAGTGCATATGTGTATAACTGCCGCGTGGGCTTATTCCCTTCCTTTTTCTACTAACAAATATAAAAAACACTTTTGTAAACATTCTGCTGACTGACTCACAACCATCATCACCATTTTCTAAGTAATTACATTGTCAAAGTGATTTTCGGCATGCGTCTATAATTTTTAAAAGCATAATTGTAAAATTGTAATTTTTTTTCTACAAAACTTTCTCACCTGTGGCGTAGTACATTTTAAAACCCGCTTTCAGTTCAAGCGTGTCCTGTATTAAAAACAAAATTAGCATGTCAATTTTTTCAGAGGGAGATTATAATTTGGGCAAGAGCTCTCAAAAGGTGAAAATTGGTTCGTAGTTCAGAAATCACAGAGCAAATTAGAAGAGTCAAGCGTAAAAATAGATTGGAATGAGTTATAATAAGCCAATCTTGTTTTTTACTATTGCCTTCCTTGCAAAAAGAAATATCTACAAGAATTATTGCCCATTAACCCTTTTCAAAAAAAAAGATTAGTTATTATGGATAGTTTGAAGTCACACTGCCACACTTGTAATAATCATAATGTATTGGCTGAAATTAGTTGAATTTTTGAAGATACCAAGAAATAAGTACAGAGAGAGAGAGGGAGAGCCGAGTAGAAGGTGTTAAATGATTCATGTTGTATTCAATGTACACACCATAAATATAACTTTGTATAAGATGCGAAGGAGAGAAATGTGTGTTTGTACTGCGACAATTATGCATAATGTAATAATATGCATAACACAATAAAAAACACATTTACATGTATATTTGTTCAGCCATGGTTGTCTTTTGTGCTAAACGATGAAGATGTACCAAAAAAGTGTCACTAGGATCAAAACACATTCAATATTGCAACACACATTCTCTGTTTCCTACTCCCTTCTACACTTGTATGGCGCAATGTAATAATTAGCCGTCTTTATTTGTCCTCTTCCCATTTCTTATCAATCATTTTTTTATTGTCGCCAAGGGAAAATGAAGAGTTTTAAGTGACCACAGCTAAAATATGATATTTGTCAATTATTATCATCACTCACTTAAACCCTTTTCAATTGCGGCGACCTCACTGCTATACAAGATGAGATATATTTGACAATATATAGATTTGATATTGAGAAATTCTGCGTCATCCAATCTGGTCCAGACACGCCGTCATAAAATATTGTTCTCCAATTTCGTCCTCTCTGCATAAAAAAACAGTTTAAATAGTTATGGTCAGCATTATGTATTATTTTTCATCCTTGATTTAAGAAAAATTTTCTGTAGCCTAATTGCTTACTGCGCAATTTAACAAGCTATTTTGCCCTAATAAAATCGATTAACAATGCGTTATGAAAATTGTTTTATATTTTTTGTGCCCACACAGAGAGCAACACTGGCGGAGAAAGAGGTGACGTCACTCAAGGAGCAGTTAGGAAATCACGGTGGGACTGGAGGCTCATCTTCGACAGGTGCATCGGCAGCCGCGGCCATGGCACCTCCACCACCAGAACGGGAAGATCCCCTCATTTCCCCCTCCCAACAGCATAAAAATGACTATGAAGTTGTTGCAGCCAAAGATAAAGAGGTCAGTTTATTTTCAAATAGCATTACAACTCCCCGTTTTGCCATTTTCTTCTTTATGCCGTCCATTTTTTTAAGTTTAAAGTAGTAAATCCATCAACATAAATCTTTTCCTCGAGTCATTACATTATTATTACGTTTTTTCTGTTTCACTTAACTAACTCAATT
>JAHZNG010001148.1:0-13676 GCA_027744375.1 Orchesellides sinensis | reverse complement strand
TGACGGATCCTGATTTAAACTGGTTTCGTGTTATTAACGCTCGACGTTTGTTGGATCCTTCTCCAATCCTCCCAATTTTCTTCGTCACATCCTCAATAAGAACGGCGATTGACATGATTCGTAGTTCTATTTTTGTCTGACCTGATTTAGAATTCAGAATCAAATTGGTGGACTAACTAAATACCCAGGACTGAAATCTTGGCTATCATGCAAATGGAAACCACAGGTGAACTTGATAGTTCTGACACCCAATCTACTTCCAATGTCTGTGCAGTTTGTGAGAAGGCAAGTGCAGTTTACTGTCCAAGATGTCGACAGGTCGGATACTGCTCTCACGACCATCGACTACTCCACTGGGATGCTCATGACAAAGAATGCATTGCAGTTAATCCTGTGAAAATTGGGAGGATTGGAGAAGGATCCAACAAACGTCGAGCGTTAATAACACGAAACCAGTTTAAATCAGGATCCGTCATATTTTTTGACATGCCCATAATCCGCGGCCCTGATGACAATTTGCTAAGCCCGGAGTCAGTACGTTATTGTTTCCTAACAAGCTCGAAGCAGCGTTCGACATGTCATTACCTGCTCTTCACTCGTTCTGGACGGGAGAGCATGCGTTGGAATTGATATAATTTTATTTAGATTAATTACTTCATTTTTGCATACAATACATTACTCCAGAGGTGGAATTTATATCAATAACACATTTGTACTTTCATAGACCAAATGTCAATGGCCTGTATGCAGTGAGTAAATGCTCTCAGGTTTTTAAAATTGTTCAATATTCTAAATAAATGTATCCACTTAATCTACTTCGAACAATATTTACTAAGACTAACAGATCGCGTAATACGTATGCTAAAAAATTCAGGATCCTATACACTCGCAAATGGAATGTGCAATATTTCACGGCAAACCGGAGACTTCCTTTAACATCGTGAAGCCTGCAAGGTTTATTTTAATTCTTCGATGTCTGCTTACAAAAGAAACGAATCCTAAAACCTGGAACAAAATCTTGGCATTGGAAACAAATCCAATGTCCAAGCAGCTAGAAAAGATTCTTGATGGAGGGAAGCCCATCACTGATAAGCATCTGAAGAAACAGCATTCTATAGAATCAGAAGCTTTACGAGACGTAATGGACCATCTTAGACATTTTCAACTCCAAAAAAGGTTTTCAAGACATTTGGTGTCTAGAGTTATTCAAATCCTAAATTGGAACGCTGTTCCAACAGAGCTAAGTTTAAAAAAGTATTATTTACCATTTTAAAAATTGTATACTCCATGTAGTATTTTTTTTATTCGCTAAAGTAGCTGTTATATGAAGTACATATGACGAGTTAAAATGGCTTTCCATGTTCCCATACTGTAGAGAAAACATGTTACTGTATCCCCGAATCACAATTGCTCAACATAGCTGCAAGCCTAATGCGTTTTGGACAATTAAAGGAAACTACCAGCTCCTTTGTTACGCCCGCATTGATATCCAAGTCGGTCAGGCATTATCCGTTAGCCGACTATCAGACGATATCCTTTTGATGTCCACCAAACTCCGACAGCAGCATCTTCGTAATCTTGGAATTTACTGTCAATGCGAGCGTTGCACAGATCCATCCGAGTTAGGCTCAGATTTCTCTACTGTGAAATGCATCAACTTTGAATTCTTTGATTCTGTAAAGGGTTGCTTGCGTGGGAATTTAGAGCCTTTGGACCCCACCAACCTTGAAACTGCATGGAGGTGTGAATCTTGCAAGTGTACTAGACCTGGCAAGCTAGTAAATAATTACATGACTAGGATTCAATTAGAGCTAGATGAAGCCATGCAACTTGCAACCACTTTAAAATACCATGAAGTTAATTACAACAAAGCCAAGCATCTTTCAGATTTGTTAGGCTTAAAGAATCTGATCTCCGTAATGAGACATCATGAAGGACGGACGCTACACAAACATCACACCATAATATTCCACGCTAAACGCTTTATCATCAAACATCTCTCCAATGGAATACGGGAAGTCTTTAGCCTAAATGTCACAGTACGCCAAAAAATCATGGATTTACTAGTTGACGCTGCAGAACTTGTTGTGGCATTATGTGATGAATGCTTAGCCGTGACATCAATTCTAGTTCCAGGATTTTCATTCCAAACAGGTAAACCCATGACACTCCATTCTTAAAAACACCTTTTCCCACAAAATCAAATGCATCCTAACAAACTTCCTCCTCCACTTCAGGAGAACTCATCTACCACAAGCAATTCTGCCTGGGAATCATCCTCCCAGTTGAATTCCGCAAAGTGAAGCAATCTGGCTCCACCAATCTCATACAATTCCACAAATCATTTGAAGACGCCAAGCAACTTCGGTCCACCGCCAGATTCATCCTCTCTTTTTACATGGACACCCCAGACGTTTCCAAAATGCTCGAGTACATGACGCTAGACGAGTTCCTATTCTCAACTTTGCAAAAGCACTTGGATCAGTATGCCCCATCTTTATCGTCTTCCAACAAACTCCTCCTTTCTTCCTCGGATAACGCCTGGAATGGCGTTGACTACGGTTTGTTTTGCATGTGATATCATGATTTCTAGTTTCCATATAACATTTATACACAATCAGTAATTTATTAATAAACTAAAGCTCTTTCATTATTATAACAAAACTACCAAGCCAGCGCATTAGTAAGGGTACACTTTAGTTATTCCACAGTTTATAAGCACTAATACCAATACCTAATATAATGGCTATATTATGGTTTATGTTCCTTCCAAGTCCAAGGGTTTTTATGCCTATATGCCTATGCAGCAAAGCCTATTTACCGTTACCCAAAGTAGAATTTGCATTTATGCACAATTGCACAATCAATGCACATTTATCTTTACATCCATGCATTTACGTTTCCACTAAGCATGCGGGAAACAAAGCTTGCAATCGCTTTCTTTCATACACTCTTACATCTTACCTATACCTATACCTACAAAGCTTGTTTCTTCCACTTCGTAATCAAATCACCACTTGACTATCTATTTTACAAAATTTGCACAAGAATGTGTACAATTCTTCTCCAGAATAAAATTATATCCGTGTCAATGTCATTTCTCCAGCATTAACTAACTCAACAATCTTCAGTTTGTTATAAATATTGCAGATTTCCTTTGGAATTCTGTATTTTTTGAAAATCTTTCGTGTTTGGGTGCATTTGATTACAAAGCTTGTTTTAAAACAGTCGGGGAAAGTTGTGTCCAGCGTGTTTTGGTAGATTTAATATAAAAAAATGTAAGTTTGCCTTCTTTATTTTGTTAATATTTTATTTATTAGGTCAACCTTAATTATGTTTTAATTTGAATGCATATAAATAATTTGTGTAATAACCATGATCTGTGATTGTTGTGTTACTGACTGAAGGCTCACTGAAAATTTACTACGAGGAGGACGACCCCGCATTTTCTTTGATGGAGACACAGGCGATCCCAATGTAATTGGAAATGTTTCAAGAGCTCCTCGTAGGATACAAAACCAACATGGGTATTTTCCAACCAGTTCTGTTGGCTATCAACCTAGTTTGTTTAGTGGAAATGACCCGGACACGCTTGCCAGGGCTAGGAGGCAAGCCGAATTTTTTGAAGGAATCAATTTGGTCAATCAGACCATGATTCAGCGGCAAAAGTAAGTCATTATTTTAATTAACCAACCTTAAATTTTATTTGGTGAGATACATAATATAAAAACGTATTTTCATCTCCTTTCTTAATATATGTTGCAGTTCCGGAGTTTTTATGCGGCTTATTGGTGGCAACACTGAAGACGACGAAGATGATGATGATGAGGATGAAATTAATGAATTGTAAGTAGCTTGTGGTACCTATTTTTATAATCTTTAGCAATGTATGAAAATGAATACGTTTTTAAATCATGCAACTTGTTTTTAGGCCGGAATACGCAGAGTCATCAAGTAGTGAAGACGATGAGTCAGAAGATGTTCAGCTTTCAACTTCAACTGTGTTTCCCACAATTGCCTGCAGCTACTTTCCAAGGTGTGTATGTATTTAAATGTAACATTTCTCAATCGGTTAAGTCCTTCCTCAGCAGAGCGTTTGAGATCCGTAATTGTTATAATGGTTCTTTTTTTCAGCGGCACACCGGGCGAGCAATATGTCACGGTAGAAGATGCGACGCGCAGCTTAGCCCTGCCTAAGGTGCCTGACACCAAAACTTCGAATGTAGAGGTCAGCGAGGATAAGGAGAATGATAACGTGGATGAAGTGGAAGATTTACCTCCGAATTTCCGTTGGATCCACGTTGAGATCGAGAAGTAGCAAGGAAGGATCATCAAAGGTGTAACGGATTTATAGCAGAGAATGATGAGTTTTTAGATTAAATGTGACTACTGTTAAATAAATAAATCTGATAGAAGTGTTATCTTCTAGTCACCTGGTTCTTTTATGTTAGATGTAGCTAATTATTTTATAAATTTAAATATTTATATGCTTAACGAAGGAGAGTTGTTTTTAGGTTTGAGATGAAGATGAATATCTCCTGTTTGTGCAAGTATATATAAATAGACGACTAGTGGAAACAATAAATGTTTAAGTTTGTAATGGTACTTGACTTTTATTTTGCGTTGGCTGTAAAACAGGTGGCAAGAATGAGGTTAGTAACAAGGCATTTTACATTGGAGATTTCACAATTGTCTTCTGGGTCTATATCTCCTTTCTTGGTTATGACTAACTTTAAGGCTTTGACATTGCAGTTGAATTGTAGTTAGTTTGCGATAGAAAACACTTTACTAGAAGATTTGGAATGATATGTGGATTTTGCTTTTAGGTTCATTTGAACACATTTTGTAAATTTGATAATTAGTATTAGCATTCCTGACAAAATTCGTTACAAATAGCTGCCTGAAATATAAAAGTGACACACATCATCGTATGTATTTTACCGTTAAAGATAATAAAACAATCGGTACGCTAATGGATAACTTCGATTGTTACACATTAAGCTAACTGGTAAAGAAATAGCTCAACTGTATAGAACTTATTGCTTGAATTATAAATAACTGAATCTGCCAAGCTACTTCAATCTTACTCATCAGTACAAAATTCGTCCTCTCATTTAACTTAATAAATATTCGGTAATTCCCTGAATAACTATATATTTGCATTTCTGTCTTAATTTGAAACACGGTAACATATTTAAAACTGTTCACCTGAGTACTGTAAATCATTTAAAATACAATTAAAAGCATCTTGCTCTTAAAAATTAAAACAATGTCATTACTTAAAATATTTTTACAACTTAATTCTAGAATACTGCTCGTTATAAAATATATGTACATCTACTTACAAGTTACATTACAACCATTTCAGAATAAAATACAAAACTTTGGTCCGGAAAACGTGCGATCACTTGAGTACTAGGTTACAGGCTACGGTGGTAAGCTTGGTGTATTTGGGAGGTAAAAAGTCAGTGAGTTGAGAATGCTCACGATAATTGCTCAGTCATCAACAGATAATCTTTCGTTGTAAGATGAAGTGGATGAAGCAGACGAAGATGTAAAACTCCCTGAACTACTAGTCGAAGCTGAAGTTCCTGAATTATCACTCCTGTTACAAGAAATACATGCAGTCATTAATATATTGCATTACTGGTACTATTCGACATTCTTTAGTTTGTACTATCAACTATTTAAAGTACTTTGTTTTTCTATCAACATTCAAAATGTAGTTGCTATCTTACATGTTAGTTGATGTATTAACACTTGACTGAGGGTTGGTATTGCTGCTGCTACTGTGCATGGATGAGTGGACTTCCACCTTTAATTTGGCTGAAACCTTAGTGGTGGAAGTGGAATCTCGTTCGAACGTTTCAACCACTACTTGAGGCTGAACCACAATTTCAGCACTCCTATAAGGTAAATACAAAATTTATTGTTAGCTCATTTATTACGTAATATATCCTTATCAACTGAATTCTTATTTTGAAAAATGTACCTTCTGGTAGCACAGGAACTTGGTTCTTCAGTAATGGTCGAAAGGCTGTGCTCACTTGGTGCTCTATTATGGCCACCTCCACGGTTAGATCCATGATAGCTGTTTCTTGAACTCGATCCTTTAAAGTTATAAGGTGGTGGGGGATAACCACCTCTTGAGGATGAGCTTTTACCACCGGTTCTACTGCTACTGCGTCCTCCTGATCTTGAATTACTACCTCGCTTAGGTATAGGGGACGGAGTTAATGGCTGTAGATATGACGGATCTTCATGCGACAGACCCACAAGCCACGACTGGGGCTTCAGGAGGGACAGTAATATTGGAACGAGCAAAAGCACGTTTAGAAGTGAAAAGAGGGAAGACAAAGCAACTAGAAGAGTGAAATGAGTGAAGATGAATGTGAACTCTGGAGAGTACAGTATTAAAGCTGTGAGCGTAACTAATATAAGACTTTGTACACATGGAGGGCCCACTAATGTGAATGAGACAGCTCTTCTTACTGAGACTGATCCCGGTATGCAGCAAAACGCCTATAAACAATAATTATAAATCGTTACTAAATTAGTAAATATAATGCCACTATATCAATTCGTTAGTAATAAATTCTAAGAAGTTATAAAGCTTACCACAACAATTTGTACAGTTGTAAATACGACCAGACTGACACCCAACAAAGCAATTTCCACCGGTAGCGCGTTGAGCCCAACTCCTAGCCAGCCAATAGCACCGGCTATTTGCAACATTGTTACGACTGCTACTGTAAGGACAACCCCCACAGGTCGCAACGAAAATCCCAATGAAAAAAACAGAAGCACAGACGCTGTGCCAGCCGCCAATCCTAATACTATTGCAGAGTTCATAGGTAATGTTAAATACTGATCGTAGAATCTGAACGGGATCCCCCATGGAAAAACAGGTAATCCACGAGCTTCGAACTTTTCGCAGATGGTTCTGATTTCTTTCACGAAAGCCAGTATCTGCGACTCTGCAAAATTTAATAAAATACATTGCACTATTAGTTCTAGTACATCTCAATTTATTTTGGTATTTTTATACGCTAACTAGAAACTACATACCTTGGTCATCTTCATTCGTGCCATCTTCTTTGGAAGTACGCAGTAAATATGAAATTTCCGCGTATTTAATTGGGGCGGACTTAGGGATCTTGAGATCCTTGTCTTCTGGGCTATGTACCCAATTTCTAGGCTCGGGCTTCAGATTTGAAGCTGTGGAACCATACGCAAGAGGGTCGTTCCATGCCCATGCAGTCAGGTAGACATAAAAAGCCCTTGGATTAATCACCCCTTCCGAGTCAACAAGCCTATTCGATGGCAGCTACAATGAAATGAAATAGTAAAATAAATTATAATAAACTACAAACCACACGCTTGATGTTTCAAAGCAAAAGTTTATGGTACAAACCTGTGTAATGTCTACTGGATGGTCAACATGCCCTGTTTGTACGGCCAGTTTCCAAGCAAGGATTCCATCGGCGCTAGCATTATCTGTCCAGCCCTCCTTATGAAGAAATCCTAATTTCCATTCTTTATCAAGAACAGATTGCAATCGTAGGAGCCATGAGCGAAATACAGATAACCACATTGGAGGCACACCACCATTGTCATCACGAATGACCCATGGAAGGCTGCTCATGGTTTCGTGAAACTTATGAAGTAATCTGTAACAATAACCAGTATGTGAATGATCGGGAAATACAATCAAAGCAAAAGAGTGAAACCATTTCACGAATTACTTTGGTACTTACTTTTGGTTGTTGGGATAATCAAAGTTGGCTTTAGTTACAGCTCTAATATGATACACCGGGAAGAGTTTGCCTTGTGCAGTCAGAAATTCCCATTCTGACGAATGTGACGGAACCACATCAGTAATAGGCAAGCCCAATCGAAGTCTAGTCATTCCAAGAGCAGAAACCACAATCCAACAGAGATAAAGCATAAAAACTATTCCCTGTGTAAATAAGAATCATAACATTAATTTCCGTTGTAACTGTCAAAATTTTGTAAAATACAATTTTAAACTTACACTAAACCACTTCCAGTCCAGTAAATTTACGTAAATAGAAGTCCAAGATTTAGGGGAGCATTTAGTGTTCCCATCCTCGTCCTCATTACCCAGTTCCAGGTCAACATCCTCCGATTTAATGCCAATAGAATTTCTTTCATTGTTGAGCAAGTTGGAGTATTGTTTATCGTTGCCATTCTTTTCGTTGTTGAGCGTGACATTATTGTTCTTGAATGTATTCAAAGGCGCAGATCGCGGTGTATTTAATCCTCCATTACGAACTCCCGCATTTATTACATTACTGCCACCAACGTTTTGAGCCTTACAACCACCACCCATTTTTCTCTTCTTCAAAAACAGTTGGCAAAACGCGGGGTAAACTACTACTAAGGCTAGAGACCCAACACTTAAGAATATTGCACCCTATTAAAGAAGTTGACAGTTTTATAAAATATGTAGGATGATTTTGGAATTTCAATGTAAAAAGAAATGCTTTTGTGAATTTACCTGAAGTGCAAGGGAACGAACCGCTGGAATAGGGAAAAGAGCTCCGGCCGCTATAAATACAGACGAAACTAATATTCCAAGTAGTACTGAAAACCCGTATTTCTTTAAAGTAGTTTTGGCATCTGCTGCATTATTTAATTGGGAGTGCAAAAGTAAATAGAGCACTTGTGAAGCCAATGACATGGCCAAATATGGAAGCACTTGAACTGTAAAAAAATTGTAAGAATTAAACTTGTGTGAATTTATATTTTAGATGACCGCGTACTGCATACACAATATTATTAATCATATAAAAAGTATACCTGAGGCAACATTGAATGGAATTTTCAGTAATGCAGCAACACCACATCCTGCGGCTGTTCCAAGAAGGGCGATTGCGGATCCCCCAAGGATTAGCCCTGTTCGAATCTTCCAATTAACTGGCTCATCGCCACCATCAAACACTAGACCCACGAATATAGCTGAACAGGCTACACCTGAAAATAAATTGTCACATGCACATACATGATTATTTATAGGTATTAGACAATGCATTGACAGCACAGAATATAAGACATCATAATGACTAAAACGCTTACCAACGACGCGAATGGCACCCCACGTCCACGAAAACTGAGACGCGCTTTCAACAACTGAGTCAAGGCCGGAAGGTGTGAAAGAGTAGAAGTTAAACTGGTGGCTTCTATCGTCATCTACAGAAAGATGACTTACTTCTTCAGCAAATCTTGATTGCCAAAGTGTTAATACTGCTTGTGCTTTTGCTTCCGTCCATTCAACATGATTTAGTCTCCATGTTTCACGGAAAAATTCGTACAGTTCTGATGAAGACATTAGCTGTACAGTCGACATTAGTCCACCAGCCCTATAGAATAATAGTCATGTATGTCAAACGTAAACTATTTAAGGTCAGATGATGAATACTACATTGTTTCTTTTCTACTTATTATTATGCATGTTCCTTACCGTACGACGTGACCTGATTTGTTGTGGACAGGACCTCCAATAATTAAGTCAGGAGCCCAATGCATAAATCTTGGAGCAAAGCCGTAACAACCTTGTGCCAATATTGAAGCCACGTCCGGTGGGCCATCGAATCCTTTGTTTGGTGCAGTAATAGGGCAATCAGGGTCTTTAGGGTCCAAACATGGCTTTTCTTGATACCCAGTGCCTATACCCGCTCGTTTCATAAAACCTTCCAGAATTTCAAACACTCCTAAATGTGTTTCTCCTGTTTGCCCAACCAATTTTGCTTTCAGCAATAGCTCTTGAGGGTTCAAATTGGTCCATTTTATAGGGCCCCTAAACCCCGGGATTTGTATAGGGAAATCGGGTCCTAAAAGGTACGTCAAACGTTGGAATATTCGCGGAATAACATAAATCCTTCATATTCCAAGTGCTGCAAACATGTAAATTTATAAAATCTATAAATACAATTCCTGTACAAACAAAATATTTCATATCAGCCTTGTAGCCATAAATCCACTTACACATCATAGAGATCAACAGTTACTGACAAGGCTTTCTGAAGAACTTGAAGATGTTCTAAAAGAGCCTTAGAGTTCAACATCGAATGATGAGCATCAGCCTTTGGAGTCTGTATAAGCATTTCATTCGTGTCCGTCGTCAGTCCGGAAACTTTTGAGACGTAGTTAAGTTCATGAAGCAGGCGTCCAGAGTCTAATCAAATTGTATAAACTAATTAATCAGTGCTGTCTACTTCAGACCACTTATTGGCTAAGTGAAAAAGAGTGCTTCTTCTCCAAAGTTCCTGGAAAATAACAACAGGAAACTTACCAGGTGTCCATAAAGATGCAAGCGTGGTATCTAGGCGAATATTCTGAATGCCAACGCACAGCAAAGCAAGGGAGACGATGCCGACAAAGATAACAAGGCCTCCGCGACGTCCGGCCCATTTCCCTACGTGCCCAAGTCTCCGCTGAGATTCCCCTCGAACCCATAAACCAACCTTACTTCCACGGGCTTTCCCCTATTCATTGTTAAAAATCAATCAATTTTATTAGCTAACTTGTTAAGGTCAACAATACACAAGATCTATAAATTTGGTAACCCTTAACCAAACCAAGACAAGCATGTATACCATGTTTTTGTGCTAATCCCCCAGAGTCAAGTCCCTCTTGCTACACAACACAGAGAGATACGATTATTGCCCCCTAAAATGCACGCACCCTCAATTGGCTTACAATAAAACTTCTCCCGATTCCATTTTATTTATGATGGGCGAAAGGTAAAGAAAGTTTTTGTCTTAAAACCATATACCCCAGCAAAAATTATTACGGCCCTTATAAAACCGCCGGTCATCCTATCACCACCAAAAGTCAAAACAAGAATCATCATAATATCCCAGTCACAAAAGTGATCCCAGATTCTGATAAACATGACGAGGAAGGAAAAGTAACGGCAATTATGTATGTAAAGGTCACACATTCCTCTACTTAACAAGAAAATATTCAGACACTCTCTTCAAGTTTTACTACAGCTCATAAATCATAACCTTATCAATATCTTTTGGACCAAACCTTTTCTGGCCATACGCTTGTCATAATGTCATAAGTCATGCTGGCAGAATGCAGAAAAAGGACAGCAATCCAAGTCACAAACTGTAATCTAGTTAACTGATTAAAAATACAACCTAAATATGGCAAAAGTACCTTCACAATATGCATACATAAAACTCTGTAGTTTATCTTCCATCCTACCATTTACTTTAATCGCTATCGTCTACATAAATAGCTACTCTGCACTAATTGTAAATCAATTAGCGTCATCTCCAAATCCCGAAGGACGTTTTCCACTTTTACCATAATATTTGCCGACCAAACGATTCTATGATAACATATACTGATTCAGATAAGATGCAAAATGATATGCAAAAGCGAATTTCTATGCAGATAATGAATATTCCTTCATTCAAAGTAAAATTGTACCTTTGTTATATACTTGAGTGCGAGATGGGCATCTGCCCAAGCAGGATACGGTTCCGAGCTTCGTTGTTTCATTTAGAAAGTCTTCACTATGGAATCTGACCTGCTTATTTAGTCAGGTCAGTCCAGGACTTTTTTAAATATCAAACACCCTCCAAATATCCCCTCCACAATATAAACCTACCTACTATATATCTCTCCCTGTAACTTTCTACAATCTTTTAACAAAATCAGCCACCTCCGAAAAAGTCAAACACTTCAAACATCGTAGTCTAAATATCAAAAGTTTTCCAAAGTAATTCTCATACATTCCAAAACTTCTCCCACCCCTCCAATTCTTCTTATTATTTCACTATTATTCACAATACAATTCCAAGTGAGCATTCTTCCTCACCAAAAATTAATTCAAACTAAACTACAACAGATTCACTTTAAACACATGCGTAATGTTTCAAGGCACTTCAAGCTTCATTGATACAGTGTTCCAATTACCACGTCTCGCAGACAAGTGACCATCTCCCTTCAAAAACACTTTGTACTCTACTCAACATCTTCTCCCTTCTGGACACAAGTCTTATTGTATTATTTTCTTATCTTAAGGTAGCAATAGTCTTGTTACGTTATACAACCACCCGCACCCTTAGTGTCATAAACCTCAAGCTACTTTCATCATCTCCTCACAAGATAAGGCATATATATATATCCCATCAGAGTTCACAGTTTTCATTTTATTTGTACAGACTTTTATTGGGGACCATTGTAATTTTTAGTATTGCAATCCAGTAGACCTCCCTTGTTCTTTAAACCTCGTTTGCTGGTTTTGCAGTGAGGTCAGTCACGGTTGATGGTCAAAACGGTTCGGTGGTGAATATTTTGTATTTTATGTAAAAAGGTGTCTTTTCTTGGTCGGAGATATACAAAATTTGAACAAATCAACAAATTACTCTAGAGCCAACCTTGTTTTACAACGAACAATGACAAAAGTTGTATTTTACTGCCCTTTTACAAAGTAATCACAGAGGAACCATATATAGGAAGGCAGGGCAATCACTAATCAAGCATAACTGCTCATGTAAGTCTCCCTTAAATTTACAATTTTATCCCGTAAAATATTTTGTACTTTCTGTTGTTGGTTGTATATTTAAAATATATAAGGCACGCTTTGCTCCTTTCTTATAAAAACAGTAGTTAAATACTTGAATACAGCGTTATTACTGTGTAAACTGGTAAAGTCAATATAAAATGATTATTTATTAAAAACGTCTAAGAGCTTTCACTATGCAAATATGTAAACAAAAACACAAAACTGTAAAAGCACTCATGTGTGTGCATAGTGCATTTACACAACCCTTCTTCTGTCTCTGTGTATGTGTTAGCTCGTGTAAACACAAATATGTATCTCTCTCTTTATGAGAGATATGCATAAACTTTGTGTATCTTTTGATATGCAAACATAAAACGCTTTAAATCTCCCGGCCCCTTGTATAAACTTTGTATGTGAAGACCCTCTTGTCAAGAGTATGAAGGCGTCTTTTGGTGCTTATCATGCAAATGCATGAAAAAAGGGTTTTATTTGCATACAACAACCCTTTCCTTGTTAGTTTCCGTTTGGAGGAGTACTTTCTTCCGATGATATGAATTTGAGGAGGATTTGGTAAGCTATTGAGATGTAGTTATCCAGTTGGGGCTTTTGATGACTTAATCATCATAAAACTCAGTTTTACTTCACAATGACCACTGAAGAAGATGTGTATTGTTCATATCTTGTGGTGAGTTCGCTACAAAAAAATGAGGCACGTACGCGCAGAGAAGAACGTCAAGATTTGAAGGAATGATGATGAAGATATTATTATGATTATAGACGAAACAAATAGGCTAGAAGGGAAGAAGAAGGTAGGGCGAAAAAAAAGTTCATCTTTATGGCATCTCCTATCCAATTTTTTCCCCTTCAGGAATTCATCCGTCTTTACTGCCGCATATGTATGCATGCAGGTAGGTACGCAAACAATATATATTTCTTCCTTTATAGAATCTCAGGTGTGGTGCTGTTTTTGTTGCTTAAAATGTGTATATATGGTGTAGAGAGAGATGTAATATAATAATAATGTAATGGAGCAATGAAGTAATATATTCTCTTTTGTCCAGTTGAGTCGCTCAAGAAAAAAAAATCTCTATCCGTTTTGTTGAAGAAGGGTGATAGAGATGTTAGTTGG
>JAHZNG010001147.1:0-12201 GCA_027744375.1 Orchesellides sinensis | reverse complement strand
ATATAGTATAATCACACGCTACTAACTACTAACCCACATTCTACAATAATTTGAAGTTAAAAAAATTGTAAAATATTCATAAGAATTTCATGAATATTTTCAGACTTACCAAGAAACATAGATTTCTCTATAAAACTGTTGTACACCGGCAGGAACTCTGGGTGCCACCAAAAATTCCCAAACATTGCACAGGTGGATGTAAACGTAGCGAGACACAAAATGATTACTACTGTCATAAATAAATCTATGTGAGCCATGCTCTCAGGAAAAAACAGCTTTTTTAATAGGATTGTGGTAGAGGTGATAACAAAAATAACTCCGCCAAATAATGTTACCAGAATGTACGCCTTTGAGAACCAGCTTCGCGTACTCTGGATTATCTTAAAGTATCGAGAGTCCTCGCTCAGTTGGATGTCCCCAAAGAGTGGGGGGATGAGACCGTAGGTTAGAATAAAGATTCGTATTGCACGAATCATCAAAGGTGTTACACACCTATTTGCCATGTTCATGTTCAAAATTATTTATACAGGATTTTTCATAAGAGGGAATCTCAAGTGTCTCAAAACGCAGACTGGAATTTTCCTTTGAAAAAGGATTTTAGGTTAAGATTTACAGTAGTGGAAAATTGTTTACAAAGGAAGACGGAGAAAATCCTGGATTTATAGATTTTTTATGTGTTTCGTTCGAGGTACTAAAAATAAGTTTCGTTGAATGGTTTCTTTAGGCAATATTAAACAGTTCTTTAGGCAATATATACAAGCATTTTTTATTATTTTTTATGATTTTAGTAAGGTCTTCAGATTTTATGTCGTTAGCGTGCTGAAAATAAAAAGAATTTTTACCAAAATTCATACAAATCATGCATATTTTAGTTGTAACTTTTTAAGCTACTAGCTACAATAAATGCTGTCACTGCCATATGTATGTATATTAAAAAGCTTTAAACGTGCTTTTCTAAAGAATATTTTTCGATTTTTACTCGTACGACGTAATATAATGCGCAGTTTTTGGCTTGTCTGTAGTGAATTGAGAGCTGATATGAATAATAATGATAAATAAAATATATTTTAAACATCTGCTAGTTTAAAACAGAAATACAATGTAAAAATTAGTTTTTTCTTGTCCCTTTGGCTTTTTGCTCTTTTTAATTATTGGCACTGTCATAGTTGAAAGAATCTAATTGGATATTTTTATTCGTTTCATTTGATGAATTGAATAGAAAGAATTAAAGGAAGGATGTAATTTTGTAAGACAAAAATTAGTTACAACGTTATCTGAATTAATACTGCAGAAAAAATTATTGTTTTTAGGCCTTGTTTAGTTCCGCATTAGCGGCTTTGAACCAGCCACCAAACTCTTCTGCTCCAGGTTGGTTCAGCTCATCCCATCCCTTCATCAATCCCCGCAACTTTTCCAAATACTCTGAAGTCTTTGGGAATTTGGACAAGTCATGACCAACTCCCTCAAACGTGCTGAGAACGGCTGCCATTGAGAAGTCGGCAATGGTAAGGTTACTTCCAGCAATGAAGCCGTCCTTGAGGAATAACTCAACGTAGCCCAAAACCTCATCCAGCTTTTCTAACTTGGCAGGAACCAGCTTTTGCTTGAAGAACATTGTTGGATACTGCAAAAAATGCAATGCAAAAAAATCAAATAAGATTTTGCAGGTGGGCTAGTACCATTTAGTATTTTTTTACCTATGTACTTACATATGCATCTAAAAATTTGGCGCTGATAACAAAAGCCATAATAATCATTATCTGTTCGGATTCTTTCACATTTTCTAAAAATCCTTATACCTTAAGAAATTCCGGTTTCATTTGGTCTCCTCCGAGCAAGTTAACGAATTTCACGTCCATATCCACTCCAATGTGTTTAGCCAACAAGAGCACCATTCGTGCAGGTGCACTTGGAGGCATGGTGTAGAAATCAATACCCATTTTCTAAAATTGTAAGAGAAACACTTTTAAATGCGATTCTATTTACGATTTCTACACGATTTACACAAGTTTACTTACGAAGTTGTTGCGAAAGAGCGATTCAGGCACAATGAAAATGTATGGGATGAGATGCGATTCTTGTCCAACAATCCACTAAAGGGCAATTCACAATTTCTCATGGTATTCATTCCCATTCAGTTAGCTTTCTTACCCGTGGCAATCATATCCCAGTAAAAAATTCATTTTCAAGGATCTTGTGACAAGTAAACCAACCATGTTGAGAAAAAACTTGTACAACCGGGTTTTATATGAGTTTTCTAACCCAAGCTCACCATCAGTACGTATATGTATATGAAATTGGCTTGACATTGTACAACTTTTTCATTTATTTCTCATAGTCAATTTTTTATGAACAAATTCACTTTGGAGTTGTGTGGGTTAGTAGTTAGTAGCGTGTGATTATACTATATGAAAAATGACCTTGAATTTAGATTCCCAATTTTTGCTACTTTGTAGCCGGTGTATACCTATTGTAGCATGTATTCCAGTTCACTTTAGATTGCTGGACAAGTATGCTGATGAGCATGGATAAAGTTTTGTTTAAAAAAAAGTACAGCTAGATTAATATTCAGAGGAGGTGTCCACTGCCTACATGACGTAAAAGCCGTCGTGGCGTACCACAATACAATGCATTAGGTCATTTGGTCTGTCTACTTTTGATAAATTATTCTGGTAGACAGTTTTTCTAGCAACTACTTGGATTATATCATAAGTAGCTAGCTCTCCTATATACATACCATGTATCATTTTTATTTTATGGCTACATGCATCTTTGCCCTACTTGATTGGGTCAGGTCATCTGGAGAAGATGAATTGTATGAGCTGCAGAAAATGAGGTATACATGTGCATACAATATATTGGGTTTTACTATGGAGGATCTGTGATTGATGGACAGACTCATTTTTTATTTGAGAAATATAGTTCACGTTGCAAATGCAACTTTTTATTGTTTTGTCTTGCTGAAATTCTGCAACATGATATGAGTCGTTGTTCCTGCGCTCGACTATTAATGTACCGATTTTATTACGTAATTAACACTAAAACTAGTGAATTTAATTACATTTGTAGTAGCAAAAAATGAGAGATTCCATATGATATTTGTACGAGATATGGTGGAAATGATTAAAACAACAATATTATGTCAATATCCGATCACAGAGGAAATGTTACGACGTCAGTATTACAGATGTTTATCTCTTGTCATGTCATTCTTCTAAGAACGTCATTTAATAATTTACATTGTTGTGTTTTCTGTTTATCAGCTTTTATCTGTATAACTTTCGACCTAATTTTATCGTTTCCCAAAAGCGTTTTCCGAATTCCAAATGTTACCAGAAAATTGGCGACTTGATTATATTGATTGCTAACTTTTACAAATAAATAGTAACATTAATTATATTAACTCTGAATTAAAACGGCATAGCATCATCATAGCATAAGTTATTTTGCCAGTTAACATGTCTGCTCTTAATTACTTTTCAAATATTTATGTTATCTTGCATGGATATTTTAATTGATAGTTAACTTGCTTCCGTAAAATTATAGTACACAAACTTAATAATCATTTTTATTAACAGAAAAACTTTCATTATTCACCATCACCTTACATAAATAGCATACATTACGTAACCCTTCCTGTCTTACCAATTTTTTAAAATGTTGCTCGAAAATATTCGACTTTTCGCTAGAATTTTGAACACCGCAAATTTCCAAAATGGCTTGGGATTTAAATCGAATCCAAACCTGAATTCTGTTGAGCTAATCAAGGATAAACGAAGGCAACTTGGTCTAACCCTTAAATGTTACCTTCACACGTTTTTCCTAGCTCGTTATAATATTTCAGACATTCTTTACGGAGGAAATCGTAGAGGAAAGTTTGATTACACAAGTCTACGATGGATTCTCTATAATGGTTTGTATCTCAGGCACCGTTATTTTACACTCATAAAGGGAAACAGCGTGTGACATGGTAAAGTACATCAACGGAATGCTTTGGTTTGGCAAAACCAACAAAGTAAAACCGGAAAAGAGGTCGTTTATGGAGAAACTTAATCTGCTTCTGTCCTATGGAGCGTTTTGTACAGGGTGGTCTTATGCCGCTAGCTTTCGTTTACGGACTTCATTGGCATAACCCATGTCATGTGAGACTAGCCGGGTATAAGCTATTGGACGAGTGTGATTTAAACCGGAAGCAGCAGCATTCGGTTATATTGTCAATTCTGAAGAAATTTGGAGTTCTCAGTGTAAACTACTGGGTGTGGGCGATTATGACTCCAGTGGCTGTATACGGGTTTGGAGGGGTGCAGGCGTTATGTACTCTAAGTTTGTACGACTTTATTAAGGTATTTGGAAAGGAATGTGGGAGGGAGCAAGCTTCTATTTACGAAACGGCTGGGATTTACAGGCAAATTCAGATTCTGGCTGGTTTGCATAATTTAGTTCAGCAGAGGATCTTAACGGCTTCAATAATTGTTTGTGTGTGTACGCAATCTGTGTCGGTATTTTTGCTGATGAAAATCTTGGGGGAGTGGTCGCCCCAAAATTTGATGCCCCTTTTGGTATTTACCATGTGCTGGTTTGATGGCATTTCAGGAGTTTTGGTTTTGTTAGGTGGGGCAGTTATTACACACTTGGAGTCTGTACGGGCGATGATTGTGTATAAAAGAAATAATCTAAGGTTTGTTCAAAGAAAGGGTCGGAGGGATTTGGAGTGGGGAAAGAGGTTTTGTGACTCGTGCCTTCCCATCAGACTTATGTTTGGATCGGCGAATTTCGTTGAGGGAAAGACACCAATGCGCTGTTTGGATGTGAGCATTGGACTTGCTGTTCAGCTGCTTCTTATTGGCACAAAGTAAAATTGCTGCATTTACCATGTTTATTTGGTTCAAAAAAGCCGACTTTTAGTTTTAGTTTGAAGAATAAACAAATGGTCCTATTTTAAAATATTAACTTATCAAATGACATCCTTTATGTAGATTATTTTAATTAAGAACAAATAAATAAAAAGTCCAGATAAAAGATGATAAGCAGTTAATAGTAAAAGTTCGGAAATTCCTCTCTCTATAATTACTTTACGAAACTTAGACTGAACTGGAATGCACTTGCATCACAGAATTCACCACGGATTCAAATCTAAAACAGGCTTCCCTAAAAATTTAATTATCGGTTATGCACTTACAAACATAATAAATATGTCTTGATCAGATAAAACCTATAGGATAGGTTCCAAAGACTGATGGTATGCATTTTGCGATTGATTTCAGCTTTCACATATATTCTGTTCAAATAACACTAGTTATAAGTTATAACTCCAGCAGCAATGCAATGTTGCTTCACAATATACATTTGTTTGCTAGAATTATAAACACAGCAAATATTTTCAGTGGCTTTGCTACAGCTAAACTTGGTTATCTTGATTATTGACTACTAATAAATGGAGACATGCGATTTACGGCAAAGATGTTATTTGAATGCCTGTCTTTTAGGAATAATTTTTTTGCAGATTATCTTTTTCAAGAAAATTGGTAATGGTTTGAGTTCCCAAATATACGACAGATTTGCTTTAATGATTCTTGCGTCAGGCAGAATAGATTTGCATTCATACCGGCAATTGGCGTCTGATGTGGTTGTGTACATCAATAGAATGTCTGGACGGCAGTAATTTTACCACCGGCTTTTGTGTATGGAATCGACTGGAGAAACTCATGTCAAACGAGACTATTCGCCTATATGATAGTAGACAAGTGTGACGGTAAATAAGTAGCTTGAAACGATCCTGATTGCCACCAGCCAGAGAACAGTGAATACATTTCAGATTTGAGAAATTAGAGCAGATTTCGGTGCATTTTCAGCTTTTATTATGATCTGGTAAAGGATTGTTGTTATAAGAAGAATGAGGCTTTTTATAGCTGTATTAGCCTGTGTTTATTAATCGTGCAAAAAACTTTAAATTTTTGAGCAGCATAATTTTAGTTATTTTGGGTTAGTCAATCTCAATAGTAATTGTGTGTTATTTTCTCCACAATTTGTTCATTTTCTTAACATTAGCAAAAATTAATCGATAAATATAATGCAATTTAAAATATTAACATAGTGTAATTGACTGTTACTTGCTAAAAAATTAATTGTTTTGCTACGTCGCAAGTAAAATACTTATGAAAACCAGAAAATTAAAAAAAACCGATAAAATTACACAATAGTTTTACCTGTATGTGAGACTCTTTAATTTGCTTTTGTAAAAATATGACAATTATTATAATTTAATTAATTCCTAATTTTGCATATCTATTTCAATGCAAGCAGAGTTCTAAACTTGCCTCTTACAATCCCCCTAAAAAACTTGAGTACCGCTAGCCTTCTTATTGTGTAGGAATTATCATAATGGAATCTAATTGGCTCTCAGGACTTTCTCAACCTATTCATATACATGTTATTGCGCCTTGAACCCCAATCATGGTACTTCCATGATCTCAGCGTTTTCTCCCCGTTTGCATACAGTCTCCCTCCACATTCCAACATTGCACCCCACAACACAACCACAAAGACCGACCAGAACACAAGAATTGTTCTACTCAGACTATCAATTATATTCCATTGCGTAATCAACAGGAAATTGCAGAATAGTACTAGATTTGTCGACAGAAATTGAACTGGTATGAACAGAGGGCCGTACAGCTTCATCGTGTACAAATGCAGTATTTGAAGTGATCGATAAACCACAGGTAACTTATCGACACTTTGGTACTCCACTTTTCCCATTTTGAATTCAGGCATGTGAAACAGAGTTAGGATAAATGAATAGTTTACAAGTATTAACATGTGAAATCCGACTACAATGTTTACAACGCATTCCCCACAGAAATAGAATAATATGAAAAAGTAGTAAATCGGTTTTGTAAACTCGTCCTCAGCAATGTAGCTCCCGAGGTAGGCTGGATCCGTTGGGAAAGCCATGTGGTGCAGGGAAATAGATAGGATTTCGCCACAGCCGCAGAGAATGATGGAGACGACGAGGAAATCCAAAGCTCTGGATTTTTTACTTTTGTTTGGATTGAAGTCAGGCATAAATTTCTCTGTATAAAAATTAAAATGACGGATTAAATACAGTATGAATTAATTATATTTATTAAAAAATTCATTAACTTAATTACCAACAAAGTTGTTCGAATGATTGATCAGAGCGTTGATTACAGAGCAAAGCTCCTTTCGATGACAAATTTGAATGCAATAAGCTAAAAATATAACTACGGCTCGATTCCATAATCCGTAAAGGAAAGCAATGGATTTTAGGTCCCCTGCCAATTCAAACCGAATCACTTGAACTGTCATGAAACTCACGTAGGGAACGTAGGTTGCGAAGAAGGTGAATTCACTGAGCCATTCAGACAGTTTGCTTATGTAGATTGTTTTAGTTTTAAAATTCCACTTGTATGGCAAACCTCCAATGAGCCCACCCAGGTTTATGCAGCGTCCGCATATTAAAAGCCAATACTTTGAGAATATCATTTTTATGATTAAATTTTACAGTAATTTAAATGTGTTTAAAGAGAGTTTTAAAAAATGGCATTTCGTTAGCCCTACAAAGAAACAAATATTTTAAGGGTCCCGTGCCAATTTACTCGAGAAAATCTTGTTCTCTACTAAAATGCTCCTTGGGTTTTTCCATTCCCGAAGGAAAGGATGAAAGGTCGTTCGAAAGGAAGACGCAAAATGTAGAACAACAACAATTTTGAATATGACAAGTGAATTTAAGGACGACCATTTTAACTGGAAAGATCCTCAAAAGTCGTAAATAGTAATATCTCAATCAACTAAATTGTTTTTATTTTTTCGTTGCATTCGACAGTATGTTTACACATTCAATAGAATCCATTAGATGCTATTTTCATAATTTGGGTGAAACAAACGCTATACCTGTGGTTATACTTCGCATTAAAAACAAATCAAACTCGAAATAAAATGATCTCTTAACCAATTTCACCAACATATTTGCCCGGAATTGGAAAATGGTATTTTAGAATTTAAACGACTATTATTTTGGAATCAATTGTTAATAAAAGTTAAAACGCAAAACTGCCATCATGCATAATTTTTTCGATAAATTGACCTATTGACTCAATTTTTACTGTAATATTACAAAGTATGGATATGTATGTAGCCTACTGCTATGACCATTGCATACTGCTTATATATGCAGAAAGGCATGTTGCTTTGAAAATTAAGCAGTAAGAGATTTAGAATTCTAATTCTTTATTTCTATGAGCTATTCTAAATACATAGGATTGTTACAAAATTCCATTTGTTTAAAACATATTTAACTAAAACAATTTTTAAACTGTAGATTTTGAGCTAATGTAAATGCATATATTTGCAAGCAAATAAGTTTTAAAAATGCAGTGTTTCACTGAGGTTTCACCGGTAAGTCACAGTAAAATTATTAATGAGAGAATTTTACAGTTTTGTTTTGAAAATAATTAAGGATAATTTAATCCCTTTTAACATAAAACGTAACAAAAACTGTTTTTATAAATTCACGCAAAGAGTGAAAAGCTAATTATTACAAAAGGCCAATAAATAGGTATTATATCTTGATTTGTAATGTATTGTAATTGTAATTGTAATTGGTTTATTAAAGGGTTCAATTGATGTCAAGCTATACATAGCCTGTTCTCCCCATCTTAAACACTATGACAAATACAATATTTGCCTGAAGTAATTCCACAAAACATTAGATATAATCAAATCAATAACAAGATTGAAATCAAGATCCACCTAAAATTATTAAAATTATGTTATATCTAGAAAAAATTGTGTAAAAACATCAAAATTTCAAAAATACCATACACAGGAGCTTGTCCTGTAAAGAAATTAGCTAAATAATATAATGCTTTGAAGATATTGACAAGAACGTTTGTATCGACAATGCATTCAACATCATCAAATTCTGACTCACACACATCATTTGGAACAAACTCAGTAACACACAAAGGGCAAGCCCAATCTTTAGTTGATTTTTATTTAAAGTAAACATCATCGGAAAGAGAAAAAATGCAACTTTGTCTACTATGAAAAAACTAAAGCAATACACGCACTGTAGAAAGCCATATGGAGATTTGAGATGAGCCACTTCCACAGATTCAGTCACGCTGTCTTTGAATACCACGGTGAAATTAGATCCCTCGTACTCTATCAGAGCTTGATCCGTAATGCAAACTTCACCCCATAGTCCACAATCTGGTCCTACGTCGAAAAGAGCATAGTACTCGTCCTTCTCCACATCTTCATGATGCCACACAGCATCCAAACGGCGATGATCATAGATGATATCATGGTCATCCTCCAATTCAGTCACGATAATGTTGTATTCATTGGCTGAAAAAACCAAGTCTTCTATGGTAGGTGCAGTGTCGTTTCTCATGTTTTCATCAGAGATAGAGAAAATAAATAAATGCCAGGAAAAATATAAGTAAGAAATTGAAGCCAACTTACAAAATCAGTTCTAACCCAGATAGGTTTTAGAGCAGTGGTACAATTACTCCTTATGCACCAAAAGCACGGACCCACAAGTTGATGGAATGAATGAATTGTGACCCTCTTTTGTATGGAACGGTATAGACAATTATATGCAATGCAAATGATTTTTGATAAGGTATCAGCAGCAGGAGGATAAAAATATATATATATACATTTTGTAAAGAAACGAATCACTGATCACTTCTTTCAAAATATAACTACGCGTATTTGTATTGACGCGTATACATCACTGTGCAGGTACAGCATGAGTTTGATGCGGAACCGACCTGTTGTCACAGTTGTACGCGTCCTAGGATTTCTGTTTCTACTACAGGCAAGTACATATACCAAACATAAACAAGACGTAGACATGGATCACATAGAAAGATCACACAATAATTCTATGCCTGATCTTACTTTTTGGGAGGATAATGTGCTACAGCACTATGAGCAGCCACCACATCTTTCACAACAAGAGGGGAATTATAGTGGGACTAGAACCTTGTGTGATGGACTGTCAACTAGCATCTTCAGAGAAGATTTTACATATACATCGGGGGAGGCTGGACCAGAACTACCAGCAAATGTAAAATCAAGGGGAATTCTTTTCTGTCATCAGAACGTGCAGAGTATTCGTAATAAGATAAATGACATTAAATGGTTTATATACAATACTAAACCTGCGGTTATGGCATGTACGGAGAGTTGGCTCGATGTTGACAGGGACCATAGTGGTATGTATACTGTAGATGGTTATTTTTTAGTAAGAAATGATCGTATGAATGGAAACGGTGGGGGAACAGTAATATATGTAAATGCTGAATATACTTTTGAAACCACTGAAATAGATGTAAATATTCCAGACAAATGTGAAATTACTGTCTTAAAAATTAAGAGAGATGGCATTAAGCCGATTAATGTTGTTGTTGTGTATAAACATCCGTCAACAAAGGTAGAAGATTTTATTTGTACTTTTAGAGAAGTAAATGAGCAGGTAGCTTCAGTGAACTCTGAGATAATTATTTTAGGCGATTTGAACATAGACCTATTAAGAGTCGGATCTGATAGAATAGCTCAGGAATGTTTTTCCTTTTTCCAGGTGTGCAGAGAATATGGACTTTGGCAGTTAATGAGTGATAGTACACACAATAGAGGAGGGCTCCTAGATCATATCTATGTAAACGACAAGCGTTTTTATGGAATTAGCGGTCACTTTGCGTATGCAGGATCGGATCATCACTTGTGTTATGTAATTAGGAAAAAGCCACGTATAAAATTTAAACCAAAGGTGATTAAATGTAGAAGCTGGAAGAAAGTAAACTGGCTTGAGTTACAAAAAGAGTTATCGGTTGTCTGTGGAAAGGTAGAGACGGGAGAATATATGCAAGAAGTGTCAAATTTATATGTTACACGTACTATAGATAAGATTTTCCAATTTATTAATGATAAGAGTATAGAACTTGTGGATAAGCATGCTCCTGTAAGAAACCGTTTAGTAAAGGGAAAATGCAGTCCTTGGTTCACAGAGGAGGTACGGAAAATATGTAACAAGCGTAACAAGGCACAAAAGTTAGCATTTAAAACTAAGTCTAGTGAAAACTGGAAGAATTATCGTAGGTTACGCAATGAGGCAAACGTTTTATTGAGGAAAAGTAAGAAAGCGTACTTTACAGAACGATTTGCGAAGGATTGCAAATCTGATGACATGTGGAACACAATTGACAAACTAATTAATTTTCGGGCAAAATGTATACAGCCTGTTTCATGTATCGAGGTTAACTCTAAGAAACTGCACGACGAAAATGAAATTAATGACGCGTTAGCGGATGCATTTAGGGTGAAAACGTCAGCTACTGTATCGGATGTAAGTAGCGAAGTGAAAAGGTATTGCGAAAATTATGACTTTAAAGAGAGTTCAATTTTTGACATGGACCCAATTTATGTGAATGAATGTGAGATAGCAGGCGTAGTTAAATCTTTAAGTGTTAAAAAGTCACATAATCCGTTGGAAATTGTTCCTTTAATAGTAATGAAAAACTGTGGCAATGTTTTTTTCAGGTTGCTAGCCGTTTTATTTGCAACAATCATTAGTACCAGGTCGGTTCCTACCACCTTTAAAAAGGCTAAAGTTGTACCTTTGCATAAGGGCAAAGGCTCTAAGTTTGATGGAAATAGTTACAGGCCTATCTCACTCCTAATTGATTATTGTAAAATTTTTGAAAAATTTCTGGCAAACAGAATTCAGAATAGAATAGAGGCGCAGCTGAGTGATAACCAACATGCCTACAGAAAAAACCGATCCTGTCATTCGGCTTTGAAGATTTTAACAAATGATATTTTTCAACATATTGACAAAACCCGTACGAAAGTAGGTGCAATTTTTATTGATTTTTCAAAAGCATTCGATAGTATTGATCAGAACGTTTTGATAGAGAAGTTAATGAAAAATTTTAAATTAGAGCCGTGGTATGTAGAAGTTATGTTTGACAATATGAGGAACAGAGTTTTTAGCATCACAGATGATTTAAAATGTTATTCCCTTGATAGAGGTATATGTCAAGGATCCGCGAACGGACCTTTGACCTTTAGTATGTATGTAAATGACATTAGTCAAGTTATATCATGTGCATACCTTATGTATGCCGATGATATAATTATTTATACACATGGTACCAATGTAAAAACATG